>NDXB01018996.1:28605-87202 GCA_002631895.1 Agapornis roseicollis
TTTTTTTTTTTTTTTTTTTATCAGCCTTATAAAGTAGAATCTGCATCTGTTGCAATGTACTTGCATTGATATATAAATACTCCTGGTTTGGCAAACTGGTGGAGCCAAAGACTCTGGGCAGCTCTTTACTTTTATGCATGTTTTTCTGCAGCAGTTTGTCATGTGCCTCGCTGTCTCTGTTTTGTGTATCTGTCTATTAATGATGGTACAGACCTTAATTTTATATGCTGTTACAGCTGCATTATCTACACCCTGTGCTAGGTGCTGGGAAATAGAACAGGCAGATAGGGCTCAAATCAAAATTGGGTGGCTTTGGTGTTTTTTGTTTGTTTGGGGTTTTGTTTGTTCATTTGTTTTTTCTAACATGCTTTCCTAGTGGTTTTGGCATGTGTTTGTACAGAAACTGTGTCTGTAGTTAACTATGTGCAGTGAGAGCCAAACCAGAAGTTCTCACCTGCCTGGGCTGTGGTGTTGAGGTTTCTTTGGCCCTTTGTGGCCAAGGTGCTGGGAGTGATGCCAGTTTTGTTGTGGGAACACAGCTGAGTTTTGTTAGTATAAAATCTGGTCAAGGTTAACATGGAATCCACCGAGGCTCTCCAGCTTGAACTGAGTGACCAGAAACATTGCAGTTTTCTGTGGAAAAACTGCGTGATTGTTTGCCACAAGGCAGGAAACAGAAAGATGTTTTCATTAAACATGTTTTTATTTAAAATACCTTTTTGGTACATATATGAGCACTGTAGTTATGACTGTATTGCTGTGTACTAGAGAAAATAAACCACTGAACCAAAGCCTGGGGTTTGAGTGTTTTCCTTGCTGGTTTACTTTATAAGACCATAGAATCAAGTAGGTTGGAAAAGACCTTCAACGTCATCAAGTCCAACCATTAGCCCAGGACTGCTGCGGCTACTGCTAAACCGTATCAGTGAGGCCCTCATCTACTGAACACTTCCAGGGGTCCTGCTTCCACTATGTCCCTGGGCAGCCTGTTCCACTGCCTGAGCACCCTCTCTGTGAAGCTGTTTTTACTCGTAGTCAATCCTCTGGTACAGCCAGAGGCTATTACCTCATGTTCTATCACACTACTTGGGTAAAGAGACCAACCCTCACCTCCCTTCATCCTCCTTTCACACAGCTGCAGAGAGCAACAAGGTCCCCCCGAGCCTTCTTTTCGACAGACCAAACAAGCCCAGTTCTCTCAGCCGTTCCTCATCAGACTTGTGCTCCAGGCTCTTCACCTTACGGCTGGTTCCATCTCTCACTTGCCTCCTCAGAATAAATAAGTATGTAAGATGTTACCTCCTCACGGTTAGTAAACCCGGCTGCCTTCTCCCAGAACACTTTCCCCACGTACCCGCGTGCTGCCCAGCGAAGGGAGCTGCCATACGGCCGCGCTCCCGCCACCGACACAGGTGCTGCCGCCGGGGCCGAGCCCGGGCGGGGCCGGAACCGCCGCCATCGCAGCGGGGCGGGCTGAGGCGAGCGAGGCGTGCGCCATGGCGGAGGCGGTGGCACCGGGCGGTGCGGAGCGGTACTTTACGCGCTGGTACAAGCCAGGTACCGCCGGACGGAGCTGGGGATCGGTCGGGAGGGACCGGAGCGGGGCGGTGACCGGTGTTTGTGCCCTGTTGCAGACGTGAAGGGGCGGCCGTGCGAGGACTTCTGCGTGCTGCAGCACTCCAACAGGCGAGTGTCGCTCCCGGGGGCTTGCGGTGCTTCGGCGGCCACCCCGCCCGCCCCCCAGGACGGGTGTGTGCCTGAGGCCGGCCCAGAGCCGCCGCGTTCTGGCGCTTAGGAAGCCTCCGTCTTTCTGTAGCAAAGGAGCCGCCGCTGCTTTCTTCCTCTCCGGGCCGTGCAGGCGGCGTACCGAGGGGCCAGGCCGTGGCCAGCTTGCCCGTCCGCTGCTCCTCCTCTCGGCCCTCGGTGGCGAGCAGCCGGTACTGCTGCGGTTTGGCCGCGGGGTTGTTAAACCAAGGGGCATCGCTCCTGCCGGAACGCCTGGAGCAGCGGGGCAGGTGCGAAATACGGGCGAGCCTGTTTTTTTTCTGGAAGAGGGGAGGGTGGGAGAGTGGCAAATCTTAGCCTTCCTATATCCCTTTTCAGTTACTGCTCCAGTAAGAGCAGAGGAGCTTGAACTTTCTCCCCACACACCACGTTGCTCAGCAGGTGTTTATTAAGGCCCCGGCAGTATCTGTAGAGCTGCGTCCCCTCCTGCTAAAGGTCCCGGTGCATCGTCCTCAGTCACAGACGCGCAGCATTCCAAGGGCTTCTTTGTAACGACGTTTAGAAGTAGAGTGTGTAACTTGCTTTCTAGGAAAGTAATTACCCCGTTTGAACATTCAGCTTTTCCTATATGCAACTTAATTGCTTTTAATTACACGTTTGTGTGCCACAGACAGTAAACGAAAGGTAGGAAATAAAGCGTCAGTCAAACAGTTTCCACTCCTATGTAGCTGGATATCCAGTGGTTTGGAATAAATCAAGTCTGTACCTGATTTAGGCTCTAACAGCATACCTGTCCTTCCCCAGCTCTTGGCCTGCTGCTGCTGAAGCTTATCCTCAGTGCAGGGTGGGTAGTGACATCGTGAGCATTTCTGGGGTATTGAATCCTTAAAGGAAGGACAGAACTTAACTGCGATTTGTGCAAAAACTGTCAGTGCCAGCTGCTCATGTGCTGAGGGACAATGAGGAGGTGTCAGTCATTCTCCTGGGATTTCTTGCTCCTGTGAAGAATTTGGAGGATTGGGGTGTTCTAGGCACAGGGCAGAACTATTGCCGTGCTGTGGCCTTCAGAGCTGGGGCTTTTCTGTGGCTGCTTTATGCAGCTTGTTTTCTTGTTCTTTGAGAACAAAAACCCAGCCTGGGAATGAGAGGCCTGACAGCAGCAGCAAGAAAGAACACCCTCACATTTGCACTGCATACCCAATATGCCTGAGTTGTCCAATATAAACAACAGTTTAAAACCTGTTGATATGGGGGAAATAAAAATATAAACGTTTGTTCAAATGTCTGTAAAGATTATTTTGCCAATTTGAATTCTGAAATATGGAGGCCCCTGGCTTCTAACAACAGCTTAGCCAAATGCTCTATAAAGTATTTCACCTTTATTACATGTGGAGCTGTGGCTCACTCTGGTCTTTCTAAGCAGTGTAAAATTCTCTGTTGATTTTTTGTTTTGCCAGGTCTCAGCTCTAATAGGTGACAGCTCAAATAGGTGTTTTGTCATCTTCCCCTCGGAAAGGAGGCTGGGGTCAGGAGGAGGTAGCTGTTCTGGTCCCGTTGAGCTGCAGGGCATGCTGAAAGGATTCGTCAGGACCCAGCTCCCTCTTGTGGGGAAGCTGCGCAGGAAGAACTTGCAAAGAGGAATGCAAGGAGATGGATGCAGCATCCACAAAGACAGACCTGGTTCTGTGCTTTGGTTTTCTCTACAGTTAGCGTTCTGTTAATTCTGCTCCTTGCTTAGGTCTTAAACTCTTCTTAAACAGAATAGCTCCACCTCTGTTCGTTTACTGGCAAGTTCTGAGCTTTTCAGGTTTCTACATTCAGCATGGTTCTAGCCCAGGTATGAAGGTAGGCTGAGCCTTTACAGCAGGCTTGTCTCAACATCTCCAGTTTCATGACAAGAAACGACCCTCCTTTAGAAAAAGATAAAACGTAAGCAGTAGGTTAACTAAAGCCCAGATCACCAAAGGATACATCTGCTGTAACTATTCACCACTAACGGTCTTCAGCTGTTCTGAGGAAACATTGCCTTGGGTTACATTTTGTGACAGAGCATACTGTGCTTTACTTGATCATCTTCTGTGAATATCTACTTCAGCCATCAGCAGACAAGTGAGCCAAGTATGCTCCTGTGTGGTATAACACAGGATAGAACAGCTCTAGCTGTTTTAAATAAAAAGCTGTGGTTCTGTTTAACAAAGAAGTATACAGCTTTTGATCATCCAAGTCTGTTAGCGTGGAATAAAGCACCTTCTGTGGGGGTTGTGTTAGGTCAGAATGCAACTTCCATTTTGGTTGGTACAGCAGATGTTGACGATGCCCTCAAGAGAGTGAGTCTGATTTGATCCTGTATCTGACATTTTTTGTAAGGGGGGGATTAAAATTTCTCTCTGATCTACAGCCAACAGTTATCCTCCATTTTCCTTTATTAGCTCAGATAAATTGTGTTCTAAGTTACCTTACATGATCCTCATGCTGTCCTTCTGACCTGCCTGGCCTTGCTTCCACCCTGAGCCTGGTAGGTGCCTGTCCTATGACTCCCAGTGCAGCAGGCTGAGCTATCAGTTTAACTTTCCTGCTAACCTGTAAAGGGAAGAATATTGTACTATAAGGAGTGAAGGTACACAACAGCCTTCACAACACGTAAAAGTCTGGCTAGGAGTCTGGAGTGGGAGCCCAGATGAAGCAGTCAGTGTCATTTCAGATCCCACCAGTAGAGGCAGAGAATGGTGGGGAGCTTGCTTAGAGCATGGCTTCTCACAATCACAGCATAATAATTACATTTCCTTTTGCAGAATCTGTGTCATCACCTTGGCAGAAGCCCATCCTCTTCTTCAAAGTGGAAAAACAATTAAAAGCATTAATTACCAAATCAGTGCCAACTGTAGTAGACTCCAGAATAAAGTCTCTGGGAAGTCAAAAAGGGTATGGCTTTTTGGTTTGGCTAGTTTTCCTTTTAGTCTCTCACACCGTCTGAAACTTCCTGTCCTGTCTAGGCTAGAAACTTGCCAAGTTACCTTTGCATTCTGTTTTAAAACAGCTCCTCCATGGTTAGAGAATGTAGACTTTTTCCAGAGGTGCTTGTTTAAGTGCCCCAGCCAGGGCCCTACAGTGCTCCTACAGCACAGGGAGCTTCCAGTGGGGCTCAAACCAAGGCTAACAGTTGTGCTAATCTTTTTTTTTTTTATAGTATACTGGGACAGTTAAACATGCCTGAGAAGATGAATTCTTTTTGCCAACAGAATGCTGAGTACTTGGAGACTACTGTTTTTCTCAAACAGACCTAGGGAGCAGATGGGCTAGTTCAGTGTTTTATGGTGGGCTTTCAGATATGTGTAGCTTAACCTGGTTATACTGAAATGAATGGTGATGTTTTTCTCCTCTCTTCCCTGATTTTAATATCCTAAAACTACAGGTCTGTTATTCCAAAAAAAAAAAAATTTAATTATGACTTAATTTGTAAGTTCTTAACAAGCTTCTCTTTAATTTGGGTACATAACTATGTTATGTCTTCCCTTCTACAGGGAAGCACAGCAGTGTAACTTGCAATGACTTGTTAACTCTCATTCTGCCTTACTTTGTTCTGAGCAGCTTAAAAACTGCTGTGGCTGCTGGTAATCCTTTAATAAGACCCGTGTAATTATAAGTATGTATGTGTTTGTTTCTCTTTCAAATGCAGGGAGCTCAGTTTTTAACAGAACTTGCCCCTCTGTGTAGGATATCTTCAACAGATGGCGAGGAATATACCATTTATAGGTAAAGTTTTTCTCTTTCTCTTCTTACTTTGACCCACGTTGTGCTTCTAGTGAATCTAAACTCTTTTTTGCAGTTGTATACGAGGGCGACTGATAGAAGTGAATGAAAACATTCTTAGCAATCCCACTATTCTGCAAGAAAAGGTAAGACACTTCCTTGCTTTGCATTTTCCAACTTTTATTTCACTGCTAACTCCACCATTGCTTTTTAGCCGTCAACAGAGGGATACATTGCAGTGGTTCTACCCAAATTCGAAGAAAGCAAGAGCATAACTCAAGGACTTCTGACGCAGAAGGAGTACGAGGAAGTTTTGTTGAAACGCCTTAATTCTTCTTCATGAAATTAGCGATAGAGTTATTACTTGTATTTGATACTAAATAAGCTACTTTTATTGCATGCTGTAACATTCATGGTATTGAAAGGCCTAATGCCTGTTTATAGAAGTGGAACTTAAATGCTTGATTCATACAAGAATAAATCAGTTCAAATAGTTTGTATATTAAGATTTGCTTTCTCTTTTTTCTTTGAATTCTAGCACTACAAGTTTTTAAATAAGCACAGGATATGTTGGAGAGTATTTATGTTCCACAGGCAGCTTTGTTTCTGCTCTGTGCAAGCATAATACATACAGAAAAATTATATGATTTAGCCATCACTTAATTTAGCTAAATTAATACAAGATAGAGTTTGACAAATGTGAACTGAAAATAAAAATGCAATGGAAGTTTATGTACAAAGAGCATATAGACTAGAAAATACGTATTTGACACCAGGTTGTATTTTCATGGTATCCTGCAGTCAAATAATGCCCTTTGTACAGAAGTTTGCCATGATCAGTATCTGCTTTCTTAAATTTTAAATGGCATAATGTAAAGTCTACATAATACTTCCGTGATTCTACATAAAATTCAAATTATGCTCAGGAAGTTTTAATAAAAAAAGGAAACAACTGCCATCTACAAATAAAGAGGGTAAAAGAAAAAGGGCTTGAGGCAAGACTATTAATCACTTAGAAATACACTTTTGGAGACATGAATCATTTCAACAAGATTAACATTCAGCGATGCAGCTACTGAAAGAGTTCTGGCTTTTTTATTTTTTCCTAGAACTACTTCATTGCAGGTGTAACTCACAACTAAGATAAGATTTCAGTGCTTTAGGCCACAGCCCTTCAGACTACATTCCTGATTCTGCTTTATCCAAATACGTAGACTGAAATAGGCCAGAGATGAGTATACAGACTTCAACAGCAGTGTTACATATAGCATATGCAGCACAAGGTTCTCTATATAAAATGCTGCATATGCTATATATACATATAGCATATGCAGCACAAGGTTCTTTATGTAAAATGTCTATTAGCAGCATCTTTGGGTTGAAACATCCATTAAGACATTCATAAGAATTACAAAACCAGTATCAATAGTGAGCATAAGAAAGGCATTCACATTACAAAAATACATAGCAATTAGACCAGTTGGTGTTGTAATTGCCAAGTAAAGGGACATCTATTAGATGTGACAAAGGTCAACAGTTTTAATTCAAATTAACCTGATCTGACTTTCCACAAATGAAAGCAATATTGAAAATTCACCAAGTGTTATTTTCAGATGGGAGTTCCTGCATTTCTAAGTGCTCTAATTACTTGCTCTCTAAAAATGTCATGCTTGTTACATGGTTTTCTAAAGACTTGATGCCAAATGTTTCAGCTCTCCTTCCTGGTGTATGTGCGTTTGTACCAATCCGTATTCTGTCTTCTCTCCATGGTGGAGCAGGTTTAAGGCAGCCATTTCCTGCTTTATTCTGCACAAATTAAAAAAAAAAATAATAAATAATAATTAATTAGTTTTTAAAGAAACCAAAACCTGCAATAAAAGAAACCCCAAAACCCAGAACTCAAAACACTGCAGATTAACCAAGTACTCACCTTTCTCAGCAATTTGCAGCAAAGTGGAAGAAGTTGGCATAAGAGAGTCATCACGTTCCTTGTTTTCAGAATGCACGCATCAACCTAAACAAGTAAGAGTAAGACCACTCATTACTAGGCAACTGTTTTTAATGCATGAGACGATAATCTGTTTCAAGCTTGAACAGGTAATATTTGCCCTTCATAAATCCCTTCTAATCAAAAGGCTTTGCCTACCCTTTTTGAATTTAAATAGTATGTGTAAGCAGAAGGGATACTGTTGTCTAACCAGAGACTTGAGCTAGGAAGTAGAAGAGAGTAACACACATCCCAGGAGAAGGAACTAATAATATTAAACAGTAATGTAGGTGTCTTGGAAAGAAGCTGTTACCATTTAAGTATGATTAGTCACAATTCTTCATGTTTCTTCTTTAAGTTCTGTCAGTTCTATGATTTAGAAAGCCACGCATCATGTAAGCTTACCTTAAAAGTTACAGTAAAGGTCAGCTAAATCTTGAGTGTTTGAGTTTATGCCTCAAGTCTAACACTCAGCACAGGTCACAAGTCTGGGCCCTTGACAAACATTAATTTGATAGCCTATTTTCTCTCTGTAGTGATACATCACCATGTATAAACAGACTGGGGCTCCCACTTTAGCTAGAGAGTGTAAACCAAACCAAGCAGCAGCCCTGAGGTGCTCAGTTTGGACCTGAGTGGCTCAGATGCTGTTGCCAGTTTCAGTCCCTGCTGTAAAATTGAAACATCTTTTCCATAGCTCATTAAAAACCAAACATCCAGGTGCATAGAGAATGGTCTTGCTCACATAGGTCATACTGAAAAAGGCTACAAAACAATAGCACCTGCATTGAAGAAAACTCCCTCCCACGACAAGACAGTGTGGTAAATGGTTTGGATTACAGTTATCAGTGAGGAATGTCTCAAGAGACAAAACATTTTCAGCAAAAGTAACAGTTCTTACTGTTCTTCCTCTACACTTCACACATCAGCTTCTCAAATCATGCCAAGTGCAAAACAGTACTTCAAGTTGAAGTAAACATCCACAGAAGGAGCAGCACCAATGACATATTGCATAGCAGAAAAATGCTTGCACAACAGTGTAAAATTTTGTACTTATTAATTTTTATAGTCCTCTGTCAATCCAAGAAGTTTGCTTGTCATGGACTATTTCATATTTTAGCAGGAACATAATAAGTTACTGTATTTCAAAAGCACTTAGGTCTTACTTTCAGGAATACATATCATTTTTAGCTCACCTTTGTAAATGTAGCACTTTTACCCTGAACAGAAGCTTTAGCTGTTATCTGGAGCTGCTTGCACATAGAGATCAATTTTTCAGCCTCCAACAGAAGCAAAGGTTTATCATCAACATGTACCTGAAATGCATTTCAGGAAGACAAAACCACTGTGTTAAGGACTCTGAGATCAAGTTAATGGAGAAGACAGCACAACCAGCTTTTAGGCAGTCCTACTAGTGCTGAAAGCTGAAAAGCTGGTTTAGAGGTCATACTCACCTGATCAGAAAAGGCATGAAGAGCTGAAGCAAGCTTTGTGCCCTCTGTAGCAAAAATCTGAAATGCAGAGGAAGCATGTAACAAAATGAACCACAATGAAAGATGAGGCTCTTTTCCTTTCTTGTTTTAATAGTGTGCTATAAAGTAAAAAAGTAACCCGAAACATCTGTAATAGTTGTATACATTTATAGTTAACTCAGCAGTTTGTGGCAACTTCTGAAATAACAGAGTACACTACTAATTCTCATTCTCCTAGATAAGTAAATTATAAAGTCTTTTCATTTACATATAAAAATAACTGGCTTCCAATTATTTTTTGCACTGTAGCAGCTCACAAGAGTTTTGTGGGTAGATGACACCTGCCATTTGCTTATTGTCTTGACAAAGGTAACCAGCCTCCTGTTAAGTACAGGCATGTGCTTTGGAAATATCATACCACATTCCTCCATTTGTCCCCTTTGTATTCTTCAAACTTTCACATCTTTCTTTCCCCTAAAAATACTGCTGCTCAGATGAGGATAGAGTATCCATCAACACTATCAGGGACTGAGCTGTGACACAATGAGTATTACTAATACATGGAAGTGCACTGTATTTGCTATAATGCCAGTTTGCTATTCCTACTCCAAACTGGAATCTCTCAGTTTAATGAATGCTGCTACTGGAACACTGAAAAGCTAGCTTTCAGAAGTATGGACCAGAGTTAGGCTGCTTAAAATCTACAGATCTATAGCTGCCAGTCAGTGCATGGCACACTGCGCCTATGTGTAAGGAATCAGAGAGTAAGGTTCATAGAATCAAAATGGTTTGGGTTGGAAGGGACCTTAAAGTTCCAAACCCCCTCTGCCATTAGCAGGGACACCTCCCACTAGACCAAGTTGCTCAAAGCCCCATCCAACCTGGCCTTGAACACTGCCAGTGATGGGGCAGCCACAGCTTCTCTGGGCAACCTGTGCCAGTGCCTCACCACTCTCACAATAAAGAACTTCTAATATCCCTACATGTCTGTGTAAAAGGTCCCTCTCTAATTTTTGCATAGGCCCCCTCTAGGTACTGGAAGCTGTTCTAAGGTCTCCCAGGAGCCTTCTCCAAGCTGAACAACTCCAACACTCTCAGCCTGTCTTCCAGTGTGTTCTGCACTGAGTGCATAACTCCTGTTTTGTTAAAAATATATTACCTCTGCTTGATGAAATAGGTCTTGAGTAGTTTTCAGAAGTCCTTCTCCTCTGTGGGAAATAATGAAAGACAATGTATGACATGTACAGACTGCACATTATTTTGCCTACTACCTGCACAATTGATAAGTATCTCTCTCACCCCATGCACTCTACTGAACTGTAAATTATCACTCTTTTAGAGGATGCTATGCACAACAATAACTTACTACAGGAACTGAATTTCAAAAATATAAACACCTCAGTGGCTAGGGCACTATTCCTAGAATCATAGAATAGTTAGGGTTGGAAAGGACCTTAAGATCATCTAGTTCCAACCACCCTGCCACCCCACACTAAACCATGTCACCCAAGGCTTCGTCCAGCCTGGCCTTGAACACTGCCAGGGATGGAGCACTCACAACTTCCCCAGGCAGCCCATTCCAGTGCCTCACCACCCTCACAGGAAAGAGTTTCTTCCTTATATCCAATCTAAACTTCCCCTGTTTCAGTTTGAATCCGTTACCCCTTGTCCTGTCACTACAGTCTCTAATGAAGAGTCCCTCTGCAGCAGCCCTGTAGGCCCCCTTCAGGTACTGGAAGGCTGCTATGAGGAATAAGAAATGGTTCAGTTCTCATCAGCTGAACAAGAACAGAAATCTGTATCTCTGGCATACCGAGTACTACTGGGATAGTAGGTATGAAAAAAATCTCAAACTCTTTTCTCTTCTTAAAAAACCCCTACATTCTTCAAATAAGAGAGCTGTCATTGCATGGGCAAGTTTCAGAAGAGCACCTTTCACTACAACAAAGATCAGTAATTCTACCTACCGATATATGCTCGTGCTTTAATTCCCTTAATTTTGAATGCATTTATGAACGTGCCCCTTAAAATGTTTTCTGTACCCAAAAGATACTTAAATAGTTGTTCTGCAACAAAACAGATGCTGAGCACTTAACCTCCCCCTTAAATTTATTATTAAACAGCTTAGAAATTTACAGGAACTTACAAAGTGTAAGGATAGAAATTAAAGCTCCTTTCTGAATGTGCCCCAATTATTACACTCTGAAAAATGAAACTGTCTTATTTCTCATAAACATTGTTAATGCTGCTTTTCCCACCAAAGCATGTTGTATACAGTGTAATTACCTGGTAAATAAATACATGGAATAGGCCATACTTGACATGCCTTGTCCATGTTGCACAATCTCATTCTCCTGATCCTCCCATTTCTCTGTCTCAGAATCCACGTCAGATGTGAGCAAATGCAATTCCAATCCAAGTTTTGCAATTTTTGCCTGTTCCTGTAAATGACAACCATATTTATGGCGCTTGGAAATACATTCTTCAGACAAATTTAAAAAATTATGAAGTTTTTTTCACTAAAATGATGTCATCTTACCTCAGTATCGAGTTTGACTGGCTTTAATGCTTTCAGATTTGCATTATGCTTCTGTTTCAAACAAAAAATAGTATTTTTAAATAAATTCGTAAGCATTTTAGTAACAGATCATAAGAGGTAGTGCTATACTCAAGAGACAGACTTTGCAGGTGAGTTCCAGGGGTTCAGACAAACTTCCCAGTAGAAGCTGAGAACCTATTCTAACCTGGCTGTCCTCCTGAAATAGGATGTGCAATCAGGGGCTGGGCCTACAGGTACTCCAAGGTTTTAATGAAAAATCTCTTCCACAGTTCTCAGACTCTACGTCCTCATGCAGTGCCATCTCTTCTCCTTACCCTCTAAATCCTCACTAATACTTAGGAGTAAATAAAGTCTTAAGTACTACTGCACTGATTTTTCCATCAAAGAAGATACAGATGTAACAGGGACTTGGACAACCAATTTTGCTAATTTAGGGTACAACCAATGTAAATGCTAGTATGGTGATGTATGTTGTTATTATGTGTCACTTTGTTGAACTAGCTGGAAACAAATACTGACACTTAGGTCTTTTTATGGGTCTCCCTCTTTTATTTAAGTCTTGAACTATTTGAAATACCCATCTGGCTGCAAGCTAAATATTGGCTCAGATTAAACAATAATTAGCAGTGCTGATGGGAGCAGACTACCTGGTAAGGCAGAGCTTGCCCACTGAGTAACACATAATACACATTAATGCATGATTTGCTTCAGATCATTTTACATGTAGAAGGTAGCAGTTTCTGGCTTTGTGTGCTGGTGCTGTCAGTGTGCAGAGACAGCAAAATCTAACAGACCTGGAAGCCACAGTCCACATTCAGAACTGCTCTGGAGTGCAGAGGAATGGAAAGTACAAGCTGGCATCACAATTTGGAGAGGTGTGAGCTACTAGAGGAGGTTGGATGCTAAGAGCGCAAGACTGAGATCCTTGTCTGACAACCTGGAAAGAGCTGCTATTCAGTAGTGGGAGTACTTGGGCAAATTAAGTGCAGTAATGCCGGCAAGGGGAGCAAAAAAACCACTATTCAATGTGAACAGCATCAGAAATAAGCTTCAGGTACCATCTCCATCTCTCACTTCGTTTGGGCAAAAATAAAGTACCATTATTGAAGCTCCCACTGCATTCTGGTACTTGGTTTAGCTTTCATGGTTATTTGTCTTTTTCCATCCCCAAATTTTTAGATATTCTGAATCTTATGAGTATCTTCCCAGATCAGACACTGTAATTCTGCCTACATATTAGAAACGCTGATCTTGTATCAAAAGATTTCACAAAACAAAAAGCTTTTCTGTCCATAGATAACTAAAGAAATCCCAGGATGTTCCTCAGATCTGTAGTTTTTTCCATTCTGGTGTTCACTCACACACTGTTTGAATATGAAAATTGGTAAAAATCAGGTAAGAAGTTATTCTGCTTTTAAAATACGATATGACATCTAATACTATAGAGAAAAACATACCTGTGCATTATGCACATACATGAATGACCATTCCTGCTCTGTCCTCAACTATGACCCTTGTTAACAGTAGACAGCACAGTCACAATTACACAGAGGTAACAAAATATGTAACCTAGTTAGATCAACAGGAACAGTGTGGCTCCTGTGCAGGCACAGCATAGGCATTAGCCAGGCACAGCAGACCTCTGTGTTGGCAGCAGGGAGTCACAGCACTGGGATGAGGGACAATTCCAAAGGTTAGTGCATCTGTTAGGCAAAGAAACTACTTTGTGAAGGAATCTGTTGTCTTAAGGATGTAATCTATCTTTCCTTTCCACTGGCAAACTGTGTATTAATCGTAACTCCCCCAAATCTATGTATCTTGCAAAACTCAAAAGGTAGCAGCAACCTGCCAAACAACAACGAAGCAGAACTGCTTAAATCCTGGGAACAAAGTTAAAAATAAAGAATAAAATCAGATTACCACAACTTCTTTTCAGCATGTTACAGTGTATTCTTTTCATCATAACACTGCATTTTTATTACATAGCATGACACTCGAGTACATGGTAAAACAAAGGTCATATTAATGAACAGGAACTAAAGCTCATGTACAATCAAAGCACACAATGTAACTAGTTACCCTACTATTCAGGATGTTTGCTGTTAATTTAATAAGCTGACAAAGGTTGACATTTTACTGTCAGCCATTCAGTCAAGATGCATGTTACCAAGACACTGCTATGTCCTCATCAAGGTGTCACACGGAAAGAAGTCAATTAGTTAACAGCAGATACAAAGTAAACGCAACAATTCCAAAAGCAACTTACCCCTGGTCTGGGCAGTGACAGGTAGACACGCTTCTCTCCTATGAAGAACACACATGTTTACAACATAATTTGTATGCATATTTTAATCTATGGGATCACAGGGTCTTACTTCATCCTCCCTTAAGTCGCAGTACTACAAAAGCCTATTACTTACCTGTAATTTCTCATCTTTAAATATTGCAGAGAATTCCCTCACTGTCTCGTGCTTCTGGAGAGATACATGCCAAGAACCCTGAACTGTTCTGATTTTATCTCTCAGCAACTGGCAGTTAAGGAAGCTTCTCTGAATTGTTTCCCTCAATTGGATTTCTAGTCCTCTGCATGCAATCCACGAGTGAATGGGATTGAGTAGCTATCACTACATGCACTCATTTTGTTGCAAAGTACAGAACATACAGTAGTAATTCCACATAAGGCTTTTCCTGGCATGGGTTAGATGGTCTGATGTTTGGAGTAGGCAATGCCTCTAGTGAGAAACCTAGGCAGAATTTTTTGTAAGTAATGACAATAAAACTCTCATGTTGTACTGTACCACGTGTATCCTGTGTGCACTGTATTTTATAAAGAAAAAGGTTCTATAGCATTTTACACACAAATTATTTCTTATATCCTCAGGAGCCACAGATATTCCAAGCCTGAGCAAAACAAATGGAGAGGAAAAAACCACCAACCCTCTAGGTGTTACCTTAAAGTGGGTAAGAGTATATCGGCAAGAGGAAACAGTGCCTGGGCTAACAGCCTGGGATTAGAGTTCCAGTTACCAGAAAACTTAGCTTACATTTACTAAAGTAGATTCAGGAGAGCAAAATCTGCTAAATGAAATAAAAATAAAATAAATAAAACCACCTCAAAAGCTAGTGAAAAACAGATTTTTCACCACCTAAAGAAACGAAGGGCTACTACAATGGATATCAGTACCAAGTTTGCATACAGATGATACGTCTTGACAGACAGAAGGACAAGCAACATCCCCCTCCTACAACTGCTATTTCCTCCTCTTGTATGAGCTCCTAGAGAAATTCCATTCTGAGTCCTCATAGGACAGTTCTCCTATGCATTCATGATTGTTTTTAAGTAAGTTCTTTATCTCCTGGCATCACAGAAAAATCACGTGCTCCATGTTAAGGCAACTGACTCCCTAAAAAACAAATTTCAGTAATTAGCAAGTGAACCTCAATCCTCTCGGTCTTCCCAGTTTTCCACTTCCCCGTCATGCTTTTCCCTCCAAAATGTCTCTATTTCAACTTCCAAATCTTGCTCTTGACACCAGTTCTTATTGGAAAGTAAGATGGCTGCAGCCTTGCTTTACCCTTCTTTCTAGAACTTGAATTTCTAGATTCTGTTCTGTATTCCCTATTCATCAAATACGGCCCTTCCAAATCCTCATGGTCATAGAACTCCTCTCAAGACAAGTGGGCAAAAATAAGCCAGTTGCCTTCATCCACAATTCTCTCACTCCTGACCAAGCTACAAGGGAGCAATTGGATGAGTATTCACATTCTTCTCCAGCATGTTGAAACCAAGAAGTCAGAAAAAAAGAGACTGGCTGACAGCCAACAGATGGGATGGTACTTTCTTTAGGTGATTCATCTCAAAGTGCAAGAGCCTCAAAGTTTAGGATCTAACCTAAATCTTCCAGCTGACAGAAATCGCTCTCACAAGATGCCCAGCACTCTCCTCAGCCCAGACCAGCCATGCAGAGATTCAAATGCCAGCACTGTGCAGAATGGGCCTCCTCACTGTTGTAGGAGTAAGCAAGAGATGGCAAACTCAACCTCACTCTCCCATTCTGCATAGCACAGAGGCATTTTTAAAACCCACATGAAGGCTACTGGGCTGTGGTGTGCTCACCAGCTTCCTCCAGTCCTACATGCGTATGCAACCCTCTCCCCAAGCCAAGGCATGATCTGGTGCGATTACATTAAAATTCAGTAAAATGTTGCTTCGTCTCCAAGCTAAATCTGGTGCTCTATCCATGTGAAATTTGAACTTCAGTATGAGAAATACCTAATTTGCTGATAGGAAATAAACACTGGATAAGGAGTTATGCAATTGCACGTAACAATAAAGAAATGAGTATAAACAATGGGAATCTAGTATAATCAGAAAAATGTTTCTTTTATTTGATGTGTCCAGCACATTTAGTCACCACTCAATTTTTGCCTCTTAAACTATATTCTGAACTCTCTAACAAAGCCAAACATTTAAATTGGTAGTACAAAAATACAAGGTTTTAAACTGAGGAGAAAAAAATATATATACCTTCTTATTTAATACTATCTTTTCTTACACACAATCACAATTCTACTAGAAATAAAGCACTTGTTACATTTTTGTCTGTAAAATAAAGACACTTTTACCAACGTTAACATCAAGGTAAGTATCATGAGTTACGAGAAAAGTAAAATCTTACAAAATATTGTGAAACTTGACTGTGTTTGGAGACTAAAGCTTTGTGAATGCCACTCTTATAAGCTCTTAGCAAACATGTATTTTCACTTATTTATTGGGTCACCATCATGTTTTCTAGAAGAAAAAGCATTGAAAGTGGCAAGGTAGACTAAGGGTATTTCCTGGAAGCAAAAAAGGTGGAGGTATTTAGGTGAGATTTTTATCTTTTTCTCTTTGGGGGCAAGAGTGACTCTGATGTCCAACAAGAGAACACAAGCAGGCAGAAAAAAAAATACAGAAGAAGTCTTTGTAGAAGATGGGTGGATATAAGACACCAAATTCTTTCTAAGGAGATAACTGACAATATGAACACTCCAGATTCAATCGGAAGTCCCTTACTAGGCTGGGACACAAGACAACGAAAACAGACATGATTTCTTAAGCATTGTTTTGGCAATACAAGACCTAATGCACCCAAGGCCAGTTAAAGAACACAAGCTGTCCTTACTATCTTGCTGACAGTGGTATCAGAACACTTCATGCTGAAAGGCAGACTGAGAAAACAAGAGACACTAACAAGAGCAGACTCATCTGGCTGTGCTAAATAGAAGTAGAGAAGTCAGTCTTCACTGCAGCCAGGCCCACACACACTAACAGCCACTAACATGCTCAGCAATGCCTACTCATTCTCTTCTCTCTCCTTCAAGCAATGACAGTGGGTTGTCTTGTGAAATGATGCTTTAAAAAAATCTGTAAACTACCACTAGTGAAAAATGGCTGTTACCTGCTGTCAACAACCACAAGAGGAAAGAAAGTTACTAACTAGAGAGGCTGAAAAGCTGTCACAGCATTCAAGAACTATTTGGTTGGAAATCAAGTGCATGTTTTGCTGTGGCTGTATGATTCCCATCCTATTATTTTTAAGTACAGTAATATAATACATGTATACGCACACATGCACATACATATAAAAAGTTTCTCATTCACCTGCTAGACCATTGTATGAACATGAAAAAAAATCACATAATGAATGGTCAGTCCTGCAAATTCCAAATTTATGATAATAAATTAATATTAGAGTAATACTATATTTTAAGTTATATTATAGAAAATGTAACACTATGTTTAAATTAATATGTCCTTGGCTGTGAAAACAAACAAAATTCCCACTGAAAGTTAAAAGGCCCATAAACAGGATCTCCAATTGCTACACATTTTTAGATGGCATCCCAGATCAATGTGGACAAACAAGTAGGATAACAACAGTCATGTATTTCTCAAACACATCAAATTCCCACGCACCTGCAATGCACACAAATACTGCAAACCCACTCAGAATCTCAATATATGTTTTCCTTTTCCAGGTCTGCTGGCTCAGACACACATTCATGTAGCAACCAGCAAAAACAGTTTAAGATACTACACCCGATGGCCTGTTGTTAAGTGCCCTCACAACAAAGCTGGCAGAAAAGAACTGCTTACAGAAAAAGCTGATCAAGCACAGAAAGTTAAACTGACAAAATAAACTCTATAAATGGAAAAAGGTCTCACATTAACAGCAATAGGAAGTATTGTATCATTGATGAAGTGTCATCTAACCTGAATAAGGATTTGCTTTTTGTGTATCTTGGATACAAAACCAAAGTTCCTGTATTTAACTAAATCTAAGCTTTTAAACCTGAGTGATTTTCTTAAAAATACAAGACATTCAGTATTATCATATATTACATTCTACCTGTATGCAATTATACTTTGAAGACTGAAACAAACACGTAGCTGCAATAAATATGACAGGCTACATAGAGACATCATCTGGAAAAAAACTATGTTAGATAAAAATGAAAAACAATATGGTTTCCATTTAAAGGTAAATTACCCTACGCTAAAAGTAAACACAGATTTATTTTCTTGTTAAGATTCCAAGGTTTTCTTCTACATGTTGTACAAATACCAGTAAACTTACCAACCAGAGAAAATATCCCAAGATTGTGCAGTCATCAGAGATTCCATCCAGGAGAAAGGACAGCAGTTTAAAAATCAAATAACTACATTCACTACATTATGAAGTGAATACAAGGCAAGTTGACAGCATAGAAAATATATATATATACACATATATATATATATAGTTTTTCCCCCAGAAATATGGGAAATGAATTAAACATGTTACACAATTTATCTCTTCACTGCAATAAATTGGTATGCCCTAGACAAGCTAAAAGGTGGGATGAAAGCCCTTCATCCCTAATATTTGGACACCACTGGCAAAGAGCAGTGTGGAATACTTGTGTGTCTTTGGAACAATTCTACTTGATTGTACTAATCACAGTGTAGAAAGTCAAACATACCTAATTTTACACAAATCAGACCTTTAAATTTTTAGCTGTTTTTCTTTGAAAAAAGAAAAATCCGGTAAGCACCCTAATTCAACATCTATACAAACCCAATACATTTGTGTATTGCCACCTAGATTCCACACTGCCATACATGTGGGACTGTCTATTGTGCTCTTCTCTTAAGAAAACCGTACTTCCTGAATCACACTTAAAACTCTTAGACTATATGTTTTGAAAACTACTTTTCTATTTCTACATAGCATTCTTACCTCTTCTTCCTTCAAACACATCATTGATTTCTCTTAACAGCATAGACATGTCACTCAGTTGAGACTCCCAGGCCTCACAGAACACCTCAAGGTTTTCCTTTGCAATCTTGCTAGATGGATGTAATGCCAGTGTTTCTGCAGCAGAAATTATCTGGACAGAGAACAAAATATTTGCTATTTGCAGTCCCAGTACACAGTGTTGCACATGAATCTATAAACGCCTTCACAGGTGTCCTGGTTTCAGCAATAGCAGTCAGTTTTTCTCCTCCTTAGTAGCTGCTGCAGTACTGTGTTTTGACTTTCAGCCTGGGAACAAAACTGGTAACACCAATGTTTTTAGTTGTTGTTAAGCGATGTTTACTCTGACCAAGGACTTTGTGAGCCTCATGCTCTGCCAGGGAGGAGGGGAGGCTGAGAGGAAGGAGGGACAGGACCCAAACTGATCAAAGAGGTATTCCATACCATAGCACATCATGCCCAGGATGTAACTGAGAGTTATCCCGAAGGACACGACACTTCCCGGTCGGGCTCGTTTTCGGTGAGTGGTATTGTACCCGCTTCCCTTGTTATTTCCTTGTTGTTATTATTATTGGTGATAGCAATAGTGATTTGTGTTATACCTTAGTTACAGGACTGTTGTTGTCTCGACCTGTGGGAGTTGCACTCCTTCAGTTCTCCTCCCCATCCCTCCGGGAGTGGGGAGGAAGGAAGGGGGAGGAAAGAAAGAGGGGGAGGGCGAGAAAGGGGGGTTGAGTGAGTGAACGAGCTGCATGGCTGGGTTTAAACCACGACAACAGGCAAACCACAAAATTAAACTGCTACTGTTATGTCTATAGTGTATTCATCTGACACCTGCAGGCTTGATGATCTCCCTTGTGCATTCATTTAGCTACCATCCCAAGATTTAAGTGTAATTCTTTCTTAGTACTGTTTTTGAACAGTTCAACATCAGGTCTTCAAAAAATTCATACACGTAATTTTTACTGATTTGTGTCCAGTAGAAGTGTCCAGATAAAAGCATACCTGTGGGCCAGTGACCTGGAAGGTATCTTCTGCATGTATGCATGTAATCTCGAGGGGCTCAGTTCCAGAAACATGCCTCAGCAAGCGACACATCTGAATATATTTCATAAATTAAAGAGAGAAAGGAATGGTTAAAAAATATGCTTTCACTAGTAGTGCAGAAAAGTGTACATGCACAAAGACATGCACACAGAGCCACAAAGTTATTGATGGTCCTTTCAAAAACCTAGAGACCACACAGCTGGGTGTTTCTCAGGGAGCATTTACAATAAAAACAGGGCTAAATCCTGACTTGGAACATGTAAAAGGACACCAAGAGAAAGAAAAGTCTTAATAAACAAATAAAACTAAGCCAACAACAATTTCACATACTTATGACTGAATAAACCTGAAAGCTAATTAGGCACCTACAGAACATGGAAAAACTGTAGCATAAATGACTTCACCACAACAGCCTTACTCAGCAATTAGTAGCCATGTGGAAAATTCAGGCTTTCATCACTCAGGGGAGTGAATTATCTTTGAGCAAATCAGCATCAAATTACTTTAGGGAAGAACTGTTTCTTTTCACAGTAAGTAAATGTAGTTTTGTTGGCTGTTGTTTTTTCTTGTTAACAAGATTAAGAGCGAACTTTGGCCTGAGAAGGAACATTGAAGTTTTCAGATCAAAAGGAGAATTTAAAAGACAGAGACAGCAAACATGAAACTAATGGCATTGGCCACCATCAAAAATGCTACAAGGCCTCACACAGAAACATTATTTCATCTCATAGTTCTGCCTGGAAAAGGAAAAAAATATAAAATTATTGTCTCACTGGAACACTACTGAAGTCACAGAAAAAGGAGACAGCAAAGCTGAAATTAAAAGTCCACAGCATTGATTTGCCAGCCCCATAAATTCAAGGGTGATGCTTCTGCATATTCACACTGCCGGGATGAATCCTCAAGCCCCATATGGTATCAGAATTTTTTTAGAAATTGGTAAAATCTATATGCGACAAAAGTACAAGGGTTGGCATCACCATGTTCCAGATCAAAGCGATGGATCCCTGCATGTCTCCTACTGGTAGAGTTACTTCTGCTCATCTGTCAGACAAGAGAGCAACGCATGAGACAGATGAGGCAGTCATCCCCTCCACAGGCACTCCTAGAAACCACGATCTCCTAAAAGCCGCAATCTCTCAGTAGTCTCGGAAGTTCAATTTGTTCATGTGTGTGAATACGATGCATATGAAACCATGAATGTGTTAGTACATGAAACATAGACTGCTTCTCACAAAGATTTTCAGTGGCCCTCTTGTCTGAAAAAAACTACACAAGATCTTCAAAACAGTCAAGCTCACTGCATTAGGAAACTTAATGCTACATTCCCAGTGCTCTTAAAACACGTCTTTGGATTCAGCTGTTGCTGAATGCCTACAGCACGGAAGAAAAAGGATATCATCTCTATTTGGATCTAGAAACCCATTTTTTCAAATGACTGTTTTAGTCACAATATGTACACATAGATTGAGGCTAGCCTCAGAGGAAAATTAGGTATGGCTGTACATGCCTTCTACAACAACTGTATGCCACAGTGACACTCTGGCTCAGACCCTACCAAAAGCAATACAAAATTCAACAGTTTATCAGGAAAATAAAATAAACATTATAAAAGCACAGACCAAAGCCTTCCCAAATAGTAGATTAAGACAAATCTGGCCACTCATTTTCTAAGTGCCTTACAAAATGAAAGCAGCTGTGAACTCACCTCAACAAGTTGTTCCTTCTGCTCTGATAGCTTGCAAGTATATTCTGCTACAGCTTCAAGATTTCCTTCTACTCCTGTGATTTTTAACGCTTTGAGAACCATATGATCTGTATGGTATTTTAGCAGATCTGCTGCTAAAGATGTTGCTGCACTGTGAACCTTAAGTAGCATTAAAAGAAGAAGGAGAGATAAGCCATGGAAAGAAAAAAATTCATCCAGCACCAAGTAAAATAAACTTAAGAGACAAACTGATTTTTCCAGGAAACAAAAAATACACTGCCATGAAAGCTCCTATACAGCCTGCATATTTTCTGGGACTTTAATTCTTCAATTACTATTCAAAGTACAAAGATAAACTCCAATGCACTCAAAAAAGCTAACCCCCACAAGTGAATATGGAGAGAAACAAAAGGGAAGCTGGGTAAAATGAGGACATGAAGTTATGACACTACTGCTTTCTGATACTGCTACAGCTGGGAGAAAACCAGGGGCATGAATATGTGCGGCACCAAGTTCAGCGTAAGCAGGGCACAAAGGCTACTCCTCATAGAGAACACACATTGAACTGCAGATCAGACTGAAGCCACATGGCACCTGAGATTATAATATATGAGAAATTATGTTCCTATAAATAAACTGAATTCTCAGTTATGTAAAGAAAAAAAAAAATCAGCTTTTGACCTGGCCTTAGAAAAGTAAAAGGCATCTTTTCTGCAAGGAGACTCAAGCCAGAGATAGATCTTGAAGGAGTCTCACTCTCTATACAATTTCAACAAGCAAGGAGAAGCTTCCCATTGAAACACATCCCTAAATCCAGATCCACTGTCAGACCCAAGTATCTGATGAAATCATGCTGTGAGGAACTCCACTTGACAACAGCTATCAGTGACTGCTGCTTCTAATTCTACAGTGGCTAGTCATAATAGGTTTGCCTATGATTGACTTGACTTAAAATCAGCCCATTTTAAAAACATAAGTGAAACCAAAATAGCGACCTTTGTAGAAACAGCAGAGCATTCTTTTCCTCATAAGACTATTATGATTTTTGTAATAGTACCCTCACTTTGCCAGACTGCACTGGATATACAACAAACCTGGCTATTCATGAAAAAAGTTATTTTTCAAGTTCTTATGAATACAGTGAGCTTGAAATTGTGACACTGGTGGGCCCCAACTCTGTAGACAAGAGTGTTTACTAGAATGATATGGGGGGGGGGGAGGTATTCCACTGGTCTCTACCCTATTTTATCCCCTTCCCCAGCAGTACTTCCTCTGCAGTCCAGAATTAAGGTTGCGGTTTTTTGCTTTGTGGGTGATTTCGATTTGTTTTTGTTTTCATGCAAGAAACCTGAACTGTTGCCTCAAACCTTTCTGTGACTGTTTTCTAGAGACAAGAGAAAAGCTATGACAACCTGTTATAAACTACTTTAAAGCATTGCTTGCATGCCACTAAAAATCAGCACAAACCACTAATACCAGAAATGAAGTCAGGTCTGAAGAAAGCATATTTGCAAGGCTTGTAATGTTACAGTAGGAACCAGCAATTCTCACTTATATATAGCCTACACAGAGATTACTTTTCATCAGAGGTTCTTTTCATCCTGATCTAAAAAACAAATGCACTTCTCCTTAATGCTGTGTCTCATTGTTAGAAAAATCATCTCAAGGGAGGAACATACTTTTTTGTTTCTTACATAAAGTGACAGAGATGGGAAAGAACTACTTTCAACAGGGCTGTCTTGTGTTTTCAGCCACCCAGGCTCGCTCTTTAGAGTCACAGTACTTCAATTTCACCAATATAGATCCTGGTTTCTGGCTGATACACAGCAGTACCCGAAGTCAGACTGACAGGACAGCCCCCCTTAGCCATATACAGAAGCGTGGCTACTCTGCGATCAATCCAATCACTACACAGAGAACAAGGAAAACAACATAATACTCTAAATTTACTTCTATGAGTAGCATGAATCCTGTATATTTTAAAAAAGCCTTTAGTAAGCAAACTTTCATGCTCTACAGATCACCAAAGCAAGTCATACGGAACTTAGGATTTGTCATTCAGAAATCCACACCCACTGAACTTGCTCCATTTCTAAACCAGCCTGCTACATTTTCCCCTGCATTGCTTTCAATATGGAGCTACACCACAGGGCACAGGTAACCCGCTGTTTTGTATTTTATGCCATCTCTGTTTGCTGGTTTACAGGAGGTAATATTCTATTATAGTCACCTGAAAAAATTCTTTAACGTAAGTGTGGTAAATGTGTAGTCTTTGTTGTATAACATCTGCACAAATAGAAATCTGTGGGCAGGACAACAAGGACATTTATGGAGCTGCAAGAAAATACAGGATATTAATTACTTCTTCCACATACCATATTCCAGCCATGTCTGGTTTTATGATCTATGCAATTATATAGTCACATACTATTTCGACTAGGAATCTTCCCTCCTCATTCAGCACATGAGAGCAATGTTACTCAGAAAGGGTGATCTTACACTTAAAGCAGCTGAACGCCACTCCAGAGAAGCTCTGCTACTGACTTCTTACATAATATTGACTGAACAACAAAACCATTAATCAAAGTATACTAATCATGTACCCTCCATTTCATAGAATCATGGGTTAGGGTTGGAAGGGACCTTAAGATCATCTAGTTCCAACCCCCCTGCCGTAAGCAGGGACACCTCACACTAAACCATGTCACCCAATGTTTCATCCAACCTGGCCTTGAACACTGCCAGGGATGGAGCACTCACAACCTCCCTGGGCAACCCATTCCAGTGCCTCACCACCCTCACAGGAAAGAATTTCTTCCTTATATCCAATCTAAACCTCTCCTGTTTAAGTTTGAACCCGTTACCCCTTGTCTTGTCACTACAGTCCCTAATGAAGAGTCCCTCTCCAGCATCCCTACTGGCCCCCTTCAGATACTGGAAGGTCTCCACGCAGCCTTCTCTTCCCCAGGCTGAACAGCCCCAATTTTCTCAGCCTGTCTTTGTATGGGAGATGCTCCAGTCCCCTGATCAACTTCGTGGCCCTCCTCTGGACTTGTTCCAACAGCTCCATCTCCTTTTTATGTTGAGGACACCAGAACTGCACACAATACTCCAAGTGAGGTTTCACAAGAGCAGAGCAGAGGGGCAGGATCACCTCCTTTGACCTGCTGGTCACGCTCCTTTTGATGCAGCCCAGGATACAATTGGCTTTCTGGGCTGCAAGTGCACACTGTTGACTCATGTTCATTTTCTCCTTGGAGCCCAACACACTGCCTGACAGCAGAAGTGCAAAACATTTAACTGCAACAACTGAAATAGGTTCAGAGCACTGTTCAAATCTTCAGGGCAGCTGCAAGAATTACAATCCAGAAAAGGAAATTTCTCATTCTGCCCCTATTAAAAGATATGCAGCATGATTGTTTTGAGCAGTTGTGGTTTTCCAGTTAACAGCTGCTGAGAATTCAGTCTAACCAAGTTCACCATACTTCCCTAACATCTTTGCACTGTTCTGTAGCCTAGTATTGAAACCCTCACTGTTCTTAGTTGTCACTTCTCCATCTGTTTTCTTACTGTAAATGAACAGTAATACGAAGTAGTTATTGCAAGTATTTTGAAAGCTGCCAGAAACCAGTAATTCTGTATTTGGCTCAAATATGTAGGACAGACATGGCAGCAATGCTATCCATTAATGGAGAGGGGGACAGATGAATGCACACACATGACACTGATCAGCAAGTGCAGTCCATCCCATGTAGCAGATGAAGTAGCTATCTTGTATGTGTATGTAAGTTGACAGCCAGCATGCCTGTATTTAGGAAAGAAATGGTTTACAAATGGAACATACAGAGCTGCCAAATGTCTAGAAAAATACCTGAGTGTAAGGCACTATCATAACATATTTCTGCTATAGAAATCAACAGGTTAACTCCAAACACACAGCAAATGTGAATTATTCATTTAAGCACATAAGTACTTAAAACAGTGATGCATGCATCCCCAAGGAGAGTTTAGCCTCTACATTTAAAGCAGTGATTATACATAGTACTTATGTCCAAACACTTGCATTCTTATTCTTATTTTATGTATTTAACATGGTTCTAAGCATTTCTAGTAAGGACAAAGAAGATGACTGCATATCAGCTTCAAATGTAGTTCTGATTTAACTACTGTCCATGGTTCCTATCTTTTGGGGGCACATGATCCTACTTTATAACTTCACATACAACAAGCAAGAAAGTCAAGCTTACCTCTCTTTTAAGTTCATTCATGCACTGGCATGTTTTTAAAATGGCTACTTCCAAGTCTTCCATGAGATCCTTTGTCTTCTGGTTTTGCTACAAGGCAAAGAAAGCAACAGAAGAAAACATTACGCAAATACCCCAGCAAATCCCACCCTCACATCAAGTGTCATTACTTCAAGTTGCTTTAGAAGACAGACTTTTCTTTCTAGGTGTGATGTTTTCATTTGCACATCCTTTGTGTATTCTACTTGAAAAAGTCATTGTAGAAACAGCTATCAACAAATCAAATCTAAAAATGATAGTAATGAAAATTAATTCACTGTTTCTGCTCAACAGGAATGGATTTCTAAACCTCATGAGCTTTTTTTCCCCAGGAAATTCACAACTTCCAGAATTCTTCTGTCTAAACATCCTAAAGGAGAGCAACAGCTTAAGGCAATTTCTAAGTAGTTTTGAAAAGACAAAGACCCTTTTAAATTAAAGTGGTACCTAAAATGTCATACGAAATGTTCTATACTAGACTAAAAAAAGGTTACTTAAAGCATCCTGGTAAGACTTTAGATCATTGTCCATATAACTTAAAGGAGTACAGTAGCCTACAACATTTTATTAAGGTAGCTTCAAGACAGAGCTCCCACTTCTGCAAACAGCACCTGTCTATGGAACAACCCAAATGCCAAGAGACATACACTGGGAAAAGAGTAAAGTAGCAGTAATTTTGCATTCTTCTCTGAAATATTTTGGAAACAATTATGCTAGCTGGGACTGTTAAAAAGGCCATAGCTGAAAAAACATATTAGCGTCTCAGAGTCTAAATTAACATAAACATACACAGGCAAAATGTGTGTAGGTACAGACATGCATACCCTCCAGTTTATTTAAAGGAAAAATCACCCACCTAAGCAAACATGGCAAGTTTTTCAGGTATTCTTATCTGTAAGGCTCTGTCTCAAAGCTAAAATTTAATGCTTTAAGTAATTTGTGTAAGTGTATTCCATGTGCAACTTTTTTAAATCACAAAGTGAAGGAATTGTCCAGCCAAACTATGGTTACAGGAAAACATAGAACAGGAGAGTATCTTGTGACCTTATGAGCTCAAACATACACAGGAAGGATATCAGAAATACTTAAAATTAAATGAACAGCATTAGGTTACCTGTTTTGCTCCACCTTCATTAACATACAGTAATACAAGAAAGAGCAATCAGCAATGTGAGCCAAATCTAGACTTGAGACTTCTGTTTAAAAGCACTCTTCACTGAAGACCCACAGTTACTCTGCTTGCTGAAAGGAAGTATGGTGAGCAAAAAGGGAGACAATTGGGCACTCTAAGAGCTCTATATATCCCCCAGTTCATGTATCCTAACCAATAATCCAGCTTGAATCACATTAAGTCCCTCAGAAAATATTCACCCTCTGATGAAGCTGCTGGGTTATTCATTAATGAAAATGCTCGATGCACAAGCACACATGTGCATGCCCAAATATTTTCATGGCTCATATATATGCATAGTCTTGCACTAGGCTCTCATTTCTATCACCTGAAACATGGTACGTGTGTTACTTAGAGGTGACCATTTTCTACCAGTAACAGAACTTTGAAATGCCCAAGTGCACTGGTTTTGGCTGGGATAGAAATGATTTCCTTAGCAGTATCTGGTATGGTGCTGTTTTGGATTTGTGACAAAAACAGTGTTGATAGCACTGAGAAGTGTTAGTTACTGCTTAGCAGCGCTTACACAGCTGCCTATCAATCAGGGCTAATCATCAACACCAAGCTAAACACAGTTTTAGTTTCTTATATGGAGTTAAGGAGTATATGCAATTATTATTCCATATGTGTCTTCTCTGTAGTAACGGCAGTCTGTATTATCAGTAAGATTTATATGCTGTTCAAACTGCATTACTGCATTAAGAACACCTGACTGCAGCATTTGATTCCAAAAGGAGAAACAGAACAAAAACGGTTCCTCGGAAGTAAATGCACTCAGTTATGTAAGTACCCTACACTAGTACACATCTGCCATATTTCACAGTTTTGGTAAGATTTTGTGCTACACATTTTCCGAGGAACAAGACCAAAAGAAAGTCAGCATCAAAGAAGCATCTGCATTTTCCACCTCTGCTTTTCCTCCCCCTTTTGCATTTATATTCTATCATCTTCAAGGGACAAGATAAAAGAACTGACAGAGGAAGGCTTAATGTGCTACTTCTCTATAAAAGAAAATTATCGGTTAGATCTTGTAAAAAGGACAAACAAGAATTCCCTGTAAGTCTTCGTGTGCCCTTCCTCTCTTTCCAAAAGATTATGAAAATGTGAACTTTTTAGAGTATTTTCCTTTCCAATAGTTCAGGTGTGTTCCAATATTCTGTTGAAAACAAGTAACAGAAACTGGTCACTGCCATGTGACCAAGACAACTGAAGTCTCTCAACTAGTCTACAAAAGACCTGTTTAAGACTGAGCAATACTTCCATTTGCCTTCTTGTTTCCAGTTACAGCTTCATTAGCCCATTGCCACCAGTAGCCTAATCTAGCCATCAAAGAATCAATGAAGCAACACCACCGGGGCAGGGGACAGAACATACTGAAACTGCCAAAGCACAGAACAAACTCTGGCTTCCTTGATCAGCTCTCACTGTGAGGAACACACAGAGTTCTCTCTTCCTAGACCAGAAGAAACACTGCATTAAAAATGGCTTTCCAAAGTAGAGGTGAAAAGATTTACTTTGCTAAAAAGCTCTTACAGCTTGCATCCACACTGAAACCAGCTGCTCTAGTTCCATTTTAGCCTGTTTAGACAGCTCCAAAATATGTTCTCTGTGCTCATGACTGGTATAGGCAGAGTCTGTGAAGTCCTCCGTATGTTCCAGGATAACTTCCAGCATTGTTGAAAGGTTCTCTTTTGAGAGAAAATAAAGATTCTCACGAAGACCCTCCACCTTATTCTGGAAAAGAAACACAGCAGCTATTTGAGAAATTATGTGGCTGCATGATTGTGACACAAATGCACAAAGCAGATGCATCATTTTACATTTTCCTTTTCTCCTCAGTGCTTTCTTAATTATTCATGTTTCTCAAAGCATTCCAATGATTTGCTTTATCCAGACATCCAAATAAGGGTTTGGTATTTTTTTTCTTAATTTAAATGTAATAACACCATCAGCAAATTACTGGCCACTTAGGAAAAGTAACAGCAAGTACACAACTGTTCCAATGCTGTCAATAAAAAATCTGAAGTCCAGTAAGCTTCAGAAATTGCGTATTCAGGTTTTGTTCGACCTTTCCACATCTGTATCATCTCCTCTGAGTGTTTTTCTAAATATTCACATGGAACAAATTAAACAATTCGAGGCATTTCACAAAAAAGAAAAAAAAAATTAGCCAAATTCTAAACGGAGTGAGGGAGAGAATGAATAACTAAAATATAATAAAAAACAGTAAAAATGGAATAAAAAAATTAAAAAGTCACAGACTGCTAAGAAACAAGACATGGTTGTTCATAACTGTGCTGAGAAGGAAATTTAGAAATCAGGGAAAACTGACTACGCTACGAGATGATACAATTTTGACTCATGATATTGCCTTTGATGATGGTTTGCTTTTTTAAATGTCTGGATTAATATTTTTGTGTGCAGTTTTAAAAATACTACCAGTTAAAAAGCAAGATTTCTTCTTCAAGAACTGTTTTAATGAGTTTCTGGTAGATATCCTGATACCATTTAGCATCAAGGCATCACCTCAACAAACATTAAAAGTGCTGAATTCACCCTGATACAAGCGGAGATGGCAAGTATCAAAAGGCGCCTTTTGGCAACAACAATGAAATTATAATCATCGCTTGCCAGATTCTCTATTATTTAACACTGCTGAGAAGATGCAGGTCTGCCATTCTGAACTTAAAAACAGCAAAACAGCACAAAACATTTACACACATCCCCCCCTTCTAATTTTGAGATAATTTATTAGGCCCTAGAAAACCATACTACTTCCACTCTTACCTTGAACTCTTTGATACCAGAATATATGCTGATGGGGGCCATTTCATTTTCTCCATTTGGTCTTGAGTCAGTTACGATTTCTATTACCTGTTCCAAAGCTAATCTCATCCGATGAAAAACTCCATCTTTGTTTATACGAGCAGATTCACAGTCTGGATGCCTCAGACAAGTCTTTTTAAAGAAACCAAAGTTAAGTATTATGAAAGAGCACACATGCAGTATAGCAAAATGAATGATTTCTGCCAAGGCAAGTCTAAAGAATGTGTTAGAATATGATTAATTCTTTGTGTTCAACTGCTATTGTGTTAAGTAAATTCATACCATTCTCAAAAGATTTTCCTCCACTCTTCTTTACTCTTATACCCTTCTTCAGCATGAAGTTTAGAGCGGGGCTGAGAAAGAAGAGTTAGCTATCCTGCCAGACACCATTCTCTGTGATTTACCTAAGTTGTGTAAAAGCATGCATACCCACTCACCTTCGAAGCAGTTAGTAGCATCATGGTGCACTTCTCAAGAACAGCCCTAGATGCTGCCATTCTAGCCTTTTTCTTCTCATCCTTCAAATCCTAAACATGAAAAGATGACCTGAATATTACACAATATCTAAAATGTTAACTGCTTGTGAGAATGGAAAAAGGAAACTCTTGCAGATGGATGTGTTGTAAGAAAGCTTCTTTATGTCTGACAACCGCTATTTTCTGCCTAACTCATGATCTAGAGCTTGATTTTCAGACAGGTTTTAACTTATGTATTTATTCCTGGCTCTATTCAATTGATATTTCAAAGAAGGAAGATCTCAGAGACACAGAGCTTGTTACGTAAACTATCACTAATTTTGCTATCTTTATCACATAGCATTATTCATAAAACAGAAAAATGAGGGGAAAAGAATAGCTGACTAAAACCATCTTTTGTCTACCTGAGTGTTATATTTACTACATACCAGTAACAAAGAAAGTTTTAACAGTCTAAAAAGAACCCCACTTCATCTGTAGAAAGTCATTAAGTACAGAAACTTTTCAAGAACTCCGAGGGAGAGGGATGTACCTGCAAGACCAAACTATACACCCACAAAAGGTCATCAAAAGGGAAGAATTTAGAGTCTAAGTTGGGATAGGGGTGGGAGAGAGGAAACAGGGGAAGATATTAATCCCTCAGCATATAAGAAGGTTTAACAAGAGGAAGAACTTACAAAACTGCAACTAAGATCTCAATGCTCGCGAACACAACTGAGTACTATTTGAGTGTTAAACAGACAACTGACTGGAACCAGCTGAAAAGGGAATAACGGTTTACAGGATGGAATTAATCCCATTTTACTGTAGTTTAGCAAAAAAACACGGATAAATCACAGCAGCAGTGCATTTTGCCACCTTAATAAAAATCTCATTTTGCAACTGCAGAAAATCTTTAAGATCATAATCACAGAATCAACCAGGTTGGAAAAGACCTGTAAGATCATCCAGTCCAACCCTTACCCCAGCACTGCCAAGGCCACCACTAACCCATGGCACTGAGGGCCTCGTCTACATGGTGTGTGAACACTTGCAGGGATGGTGACTCCAGCACCACTCTGGGTAGCCTGTTCCAATGCCTTTGGGGAAGGAATTGTTCCTCAGCTCCATCTAAACTTCCCCTGGTGCAGCTTGAGGCCGTTTCCTCTTGTCATATCCCTTGCTCCTTGGGAGCAGAGACCAGCCCCCTCCTGGCTCCATCCTCCTGTCAGGCAGTTGTAGAGAGTGATAAGGTCCTCCCTGAGCCTTCTCTTCTCTAGACTAAACCCCCCTAGGTCCCTCAGCAGTTCCTCATCACACTTATGCTCCAGGCCCAGCACCAGTTCCATTGCCCTTCTCTGGCCCCACTCCAGCACCTAAATGTCACCATATTAAAAGCAAACTACAACCAAAACAACCAACCCACCCAAAACAGGTCATTTCTGAAATTCTGGCATTACATTCTGATAAATCTGACTACACCAAAGAGTTTCTAGCATCCTCATTATTAATTATACCAAGGAGAAATACCCCAAGTAAAACTAACAGTGCCACATAACAGCCTACACCCTGTAAAGTGAGCATAGCAAGCAAGTCCTGACACAATTTAAAAAACAGTAATGAAACACTCTTTCCAAAAGAAACAAGTACGCAAGGACAGGAGAGCCAAAGGCCAGAGACAGCTCAAATGAATACAACTTACTGGCAATGCACCTTTCTCTTTCCAAGGAGGAACTGCTATGAATGTTTCATGGAAAAATAAAGACAGTTCATTTCGAGGTAGGTCTTTCCTTTAATTATATGTAGTTTTTCAGAACTCATTCTTTGATACTGAGCATGTACTTAAACAGACTCAAAACACATCAACAGTAAAAGGAGATGCATGAGGTTGGCCAATTGCTTATACAAATTAAATTCTGAATTCTGCTGGATATGTGGGACCCTTCATATCTGTACCAGACCCCGGTTCAGCTCTGACTAGGTGATTTCATTGCCAAGGGGAAGCAATTAGAGCTCACAGCAGAAGTCTTAGGCCTCAGCAAACTTTTTATTTACACTGAAGTAGCAGCAAAAAGCTCCCTGCAAGAATGAAAGGCTCTTGATAGAGTAGCTGCATGAGACAAGTAAAAAAGCCATTACCCTGACTTAAGGAAGTTCTGACCTAAATGTAGAAAAATATTCAAAAAATAATAATAAACAACCAACAAACAAACCCCAACGCAAACCCAGTAAATGCTCTATTAGGATGTAAAGATCTCTCTTTGGAGTTTTCTAAAATAATTACTCTGCCTTCAAATCCTTTCACTGTGAGCGAACATCAAATGTTTGTCAAGTAAGAACAGAAAAATTCTCTACCAAAGTAATAAGCCATAAAAGTTAGAGCCAAAAGATAGTGACTGAAGCTAAAAGAACATCTCAAGTAACACGCACCCAGGCTTCTGGGATATACACAGATCAAACAATGCAGTGATATTTCTCAGGCTGAGCTTTAAAAATCAAAAGACTTCCTTCCTCTACCTGAAGAAGTTAGGCTTCAGAGGTAGGACTTCAGCAGTGTTTTATTAATCATCCTACAAAAACCCAAACCTTCCAGTGAATCATCAGATGACAACGATGCCTTACAACATCTCTCACAGCTTGTTATTAATACTCACATTTTGCCGATCTCCAGTTAAATGGGCAAACTCTACCATTTCATTTCCAAACTGGCTGAATATTTGTACAAACTCCTGGAAACTACTGACTTTTTCTAGTTGTTCCATTGTTGCAAGAACCTGCAAGATAAGGGAAAATACTACAGATTATCAAGATGCTAAGCAGAAAACATTATTACTAAACTAGAAATATTATTTGCAGACACTTTTAAATCATATTGTTTAAAAGGTATAGATGTTAATTACACTCGTAACTCAACAGCTGGAAATCAAGTCTAGATTAACAATCATGCTTCATTCAAAATGAGCAATTTGTTGTCAAACCTCAAAAAACACATTCCTCACTCTTTCCAGTATAAGGAGTAACAGTACTGCAGGATTCAGTTTCCAGATTTAGGAAAAATGCTATTGTCATTAAATTGAAAAACAAGTGCTTGAAATTAATATACAGATTATATTCCTATGTTGTAATGCTCAAAGTTCAATTTCAGATGCGTAAGTCTAAAACTACAGTCAAACAAGTGTTCTAATGGCTGTGTGCATTAAAAAAAGCGCAAGAGCATTCCAAAAAAGAAAACGAAAAACTTAGAAATTATTTAAGATATAGTTTTATACTTTCTATAACGACTTACTCTAAACTTTGAAGATCTTTATTAGCTGTATGTAAGACAAAGAACTAAATATACCCAGCTTGTATCAAGCTCTTACTCGAGATACCTAAAAGTATGAAAAAAATCAGCATTTTTAGAAAAAAACTTTCAGCAAAAATTATCATATAGCCTACAAATTACTGAAGCTATCCTGGTGAAGTCACTGCAGAATGATTTATAACAGAGATTAACATTGGGGTTCTTCAGGTTAGAGATATAGCTGCTAATCCCAAAGTAATCTTTTAAAACGACTACATGTCTTCAGTAGGGAAGCCAGTCAAAACAGGTTTCTTATTGTGTTTCAGACTGGAGATAAATAAGACACCCCGTGCAAACTTAAACTACTTGAAAGGGAGAAACTTGAATTTATTTTTCCTTTCCTGTGCCAAAAGTATCTCTCTTCCCCTCCTCCCCAAAATAAAAAAGCATTCTGCATATCTGACTAGGACGAACTACGCCTTCTCTGCAACCCAGGCAAACCCTCTTAGAAGCACCTACTATTTTGTAATACAGCAGCTGCTCAACCTCAAAGCAACCTAAAGCAAATGCTCCACTAAATCCTGCGAGTACTGTGGAACTGACTGTTTTATCATACAACATCACACTGCAGTATCCGAGTGTCTGATGTTATGCAGTCAGTTCCACAAAGGCTTTCATGAGATGGGAAGAAGCAAAGAACCACAGTACTGGGAAAGTGAGGATGTAGAAAAGTGAACGTGCAGAAAGAAGAAAACATACAAATTAAGGCCCAACTTTCTCTCCTAAAATTATTAGATTAAAAAATTATAGTAATTATGCTCAATAATTCTTGGTTTAAGCAAATACAGTAACTTCAGGAGTATGGTCTTGGTTTCAAGCAGCTTTTTTGCAGTTACCCTAGAGCAAGTGTTTCTGTCAGGACAAATCTCTTGTCAAGTAAGAATTTCAGTGAAAGCACATGTACTCCCATTACAGTTAACAATTCTAGACATTTCAGGCAGAGCTGACATTCCAAGAAACTGCAATCAGGGAGAAACCATACAGACAGCTCTAAATTTGTCTAAAGCTTATTCAGGAAGCTGTTATAATGCAAAATTCCTGTTATGCCTTCATAATTTTTCATTTAAAACTTTCTTCAACATGAAACACAGAGATAGTAATTAAAAATGTTGTAACGTTTTTAAATACAAGGTTAAAAATATGTATCAAAAAAGGCTCTAAGTTCCTATTAATAGCTGAATTAGAATTTAGCATTACACAGCTACTGCTGCACTATGAACATCACCTTTCAGACAGTGGTTGTAGGCTGACATCACTTCAGGGCACGTTCGTATTTTGATCCAATCCTCACAGTGCAGCAACAAACCCCACTACCTGTCACTTCCCTGTTCATTGTTCTGACACTCCTAACCTGACTGATGACAGTAAGCGGAGCAAGACTTTAAGCTCACTGGTGCAGTGACTAAGTTTGATGGACAGTGAAACAGATTTGGAAAGGTAGGAAAGACGTGGGCAGGAACTTAAGAAATGCACACAGTCTGAGAACGCAGGGATAGTATATATGGTGCAGAGGATGCAGAAACAGGAATAGGATCACCAGGATTATCAACTGGAAACTGGGTTCTGGAGCAAATCACCATTCCAGAAGATCTCAATCACTTCATCAGTCTATGAGATTGGGCATACTAAGCTGTTTTTCTGTCCCTTGTCCTTGGTTGACTTTACTGTTCTTGATTCATATGAGGAAGATGGTGATGATGATGATAATGAAAACTAAGGTGTTCAGAAAGAGGCAGCAAGAAAACTGGCACTGAAAGTTCAATACTGGGCATTCTGACAGGAGCCTACAAAGTTGCTGGAGAGGGACTCTTCATCAGGGACTTTAGTGATAGGACAAGGGGTACAATATCAGAGTGTGCCTGTATAAGACACCATCATTTGTTTAATTTAGTACTAGAGACGTGAATTGCTTTTCTGGTACCATAAACAGCAGCAGATATTTTGAAACACATAGACTATGTGTAGAAAGGAGAATTCAGTAAATCCCAAAAGACCACTAAGACTAGGGTGACTCTGGCAATCAGAGTGAGACACACTTACTCTGGAGTATGAGGCTTCATTTTAAATACCTTCAACATTAAATCTTGCACCTATCCTTACTATATTCATATCACTATATTTCCAACCCTAACTATTCTATGATTCTATGATAGTTTCACATACATTTAAGACTCTCATAAACTATGCCCTGCTGCTGAAAGGATATATCCCTCCTTATCCTTTTATGCATGGTACAAGCATTTGCACAGTTGCTCTGTAGCCTAAATCTGTGCTAGCAGTTTTGGAAAGGTAAATTAACTCCAAGCACTGCCTGGCTGCAGGTGATGGCAAAAGAAAAGGTCGTAAAAGGCAGCAAAAGGTATTAAATGCATCATTTTGGCCTTCAGTGCAAGAAAAGACCAAAGCTGCAAGTAACTTCAGCAAATCAATACTGATAAAACTGTGGCCACTACCACTGGGAGAAGAGCACTAAGACAGCAAATCAGTGCTGCTAAGTCTAAAGCCAGACTGAAGCAGGTATTGCTATGCTTTCTGAATCCTGGACTCAGTAACTAAGTGTCCTGGACCTAGAAGATGCAAGATACAGACCAGCATGTCTAGAAAGCAAACTGGGACAAAGGAAGAGAGATGGCAAGAGGAGTCAATGGAGGAAAGAGGAGCTCTGCTCTGGATGATGAGTTGAAAATTAATGGAAACACCCAGGCCCTACCAGGCTCTCATTTTTCAAATATGAGGTTTTTCTATTTTTGTTTTAGTACATCAGAGGAGCAAGAAAAGAAAGAATACCCTACAGGCAAGACAGTGCAGTACATGAAATGTATTACACTTGAGGTTAAATGGACCTTCATACATTATTTAAATCAACTAAGTAATTTCAAGACATGTTAAACAGCACAAAAAACTTTTCATGTGTAAACCTCACTTCACTAGCACAGACTTCCACCAGCATTCCTCACAGCTTCTTGCCTTAAGACACATTCAGAATGCTCTCCTTGTCTTGATCCTGACAATACAAACATCCTGTCCTTAGCAAGAAGCTTTTACTGGCATTTTACTGACAGACATACTTTCCACCTCACAGCAAAGTTAAATAAGCAGTAACATAGCATCTTCTGCAGCATGCTATGTCAACAGAGCAATAGAGGTCACACCAAATGCATGAAGTCACTGAAAACTCTTATTTTATTCATCCTGGCTTATAGCCATCCCTTTTCAGATATCTGGTAGGTGAACATGTGCAAGACATTCACTTTTACCTCCTTATTTTGCACTTTCCCTGAAGATGTAATGAAAGCACCATTTCATTTACCAGCACTCTTTAGCACTGACAGCAGGTATCAGTTAAACAAAACAAAAAAGGAGCTACTAATACCTTGTTTCTGGAAGTTATAATTTGTTTAATAACAATTCTGTCTGCTAACACCAGCACCTTTGTGACGGAAGACAGCAACAGCCTTGCAGCTTTTACCACACCCGTTTTGTCTGTAAAGATTGTTATATGACTATCAGATTCTGGGTGATCCAGGCTTGCCACATCCGTAAGCTGTGCGATTGTTTCACCTAGAGGGAACAAAAGAAATAATCAGCATTTGATACTTACAAAAAGAGATACTGGGCCATTAAGCATTCTTAGCTTTTACTTTTGATGGCTAAAACAATTTCAGAGGAACCTACTTTTATATTTTACTCCACTTCCTTCTACTGACTGTTGGTGGCACCCTCTCCATATTTAAATATGGGCCATTGTTCAGTACTGCTTCATTCTTCCATCTGTAACACACACTGATTTTCTTACAGTAGTCTACAGACATTTCAGGTGGAGGGGGTGGGACTGAGGAGTGTGGAGGCAGAAAACATTCAATGGGAGGGATTTTTCATGTTTTAATAGAAGTCAAATCAGTGGCAACGCAGCATCAACCCACAGAGCGGGATGCAGCAAGGGAAAACTACAAATTCCTCTCTGCTTTTGGAATTTCAGAGTATTTCCATAATTTATGGATTTCCTATTCCTATAGAAGTCTTCAGACATGAAGAACAAAGAGATTAAAACCAGGAACGTTATAATTTATAGGACTGAAGCAAATTAGGGAGATTACTCATTTATGTTTAACAGAGGACCACCAAATGGTATGTTGTCAGAGACAGGAGAGGAAAAAAGGTGAGGAAGCACCAGTTCTCAGTTCTTAAGCATCTTTTTTATCTTATCAGCATTTAAAGTGATAATAGGCCTATTTGACCGCTTTTATTTTTTTAGTGGTTAAAATTTCTACAATGCATTGAAGCCAATGGATCCTCTTGCCCCAATCCCATTAAACCTTCTGGAGTACTCTACATAATAGAGCAATAGAGGAAAGGCATAGAGCAGTTTCCTATCCAATAACCACAGGAGGAGTGCTGGGAAACTGAATTAAGGCAAGCTCTGAGACATGCTTTTTGTTAGCACGCAAGACAAGATGATCAACTCACAATTAACTTGCAGATTACACCTCAAGATAAAATCTACCACATCTGGTTGAGTCCCCTATGACTCATGTTCAAAACCTCCACTACGGTAATCCACCTAAGAAGACAAAACACTCCTAAAGCCTGGTAAAGCCTGTGGTTCCCTATGAAGAACCTGAGGATACATTATTACTCCGGAAATACCACACACAAACACTGTGGAACAAGAATGGCCTGACAGCCCATGAAACCACAAAGCTCCACACTTCATAGTGTTTACAGATAGCTTTCTCTCTGACAGCTGTAATCCCTGAGCTCCTAAATTGCCTGAATAGTTACTGCACCACGGCATAGAATTTCCAGTACTTGTCTTAGGATCAGGCCAGGTCACAAAAACCATGCCACAAATAATCAGGGGGTCTCACTAGTACAAATATGCAAATATGATAAACCAAGGAAGAGAAGCACACACAGCATCATTATCCCATTCCTTATGCTCTAAGATTTACCTTCTTGAAGATGAATTATCAAGTCATAGGTGAAGCATCTAGTCATAAAAAGAGTAATCAGAGAACATAGAAATACCTGCAAAATCTGCCTGTCAAAAGCTCCAGACAGTGCTAGAAACTTGAGATTTCTGACAACATAACAAAGGCTTCCTTCTCTGCCTGCAGATCTGCAACTGCAGGAACAGGAATGGTGCAGCTGGAGTAAGCTTTAAGGAACAAGACCTGTTAGAGTAAAAAGACTAAGCTAGAGACTATTTAAGCCAGTTAGGTATATACATCCACAGGATACATCCCAGAGTGTCAAAGGAGCAGATCACTGTAATTCTGCTATCATATCTGGAAGATTGTGGCAATTAGGACAGATTTCTACTACTAGAAAGGCAACTCTCAGACCCATCTTCAAGAAGAGTAACAAGAAAAATTCAGGCAATTTTGGGCTAGTCAGTCTTACATAGTTTCTGGGAGTATTATTAAAATCATCTTAGAAGCCATTATCACATACAGAAGAAAAAGGCAATTGGGAAAAACCATCACAGACTTTTGAGGGTGAATAGTCTCTTATCAATCTGAATGTTTTATATGATGACATGACACCGTCTCTAGAAAAGGAAATAATGGATGCCATGTACCTCAACTTCAGCAAAGCTTCCAATGTGACCTCCCATAATGTCCCTACAACTAAATCATGAGATATGGACTGAACTGGTAAAAAATACAGTGGATATGAAATGGACCTTACTGTTGGAACAGAGGATGGTAATAAGTGGTACAAGCACCAAAAGGCAGTCAATTATCAGTGGGGTCCCTTGGGGACTGATACAGAGCATTCAGAGGTGTTCCTCGGGGACTGATAGAGGGCATGAAAACTGTTCCCTGGGTGATGGGCCAGCATGTTCAGCAAGTATGTGAACAATACAAAACAGGGGAAATGTCTGATATGCTGGAGGAGAGAGCTGCTAGACAGGGGAATAGGAAGCTGGAAAAATGACCTGACAGGAAGCTTGTGAAGTCCAACAAACATGATAATACCAAGATCTGCATCTGTGCCAGGATAGCACCACACAACAGCACAGGCTGAGATCCGCTGTATACAAAGAACCTTTTGCAGGGAAAGACATAGTGATCCAGTGGGCAAAGAGCTGAACTGATGGAGTCAGCAATGATGGTCCGCTGCATGCTGGGCTGTTAGTAGGGGTGTAAATGGCAGTCCGCAGAAGTGATTCTTCCCTTCTGTTTGGCACTTGGGAAAGAGCAGCTGGAGTATCATGTCTAGCTCTGGGCTCCTCAGTACCAGGGAAAACACTGGCATAGAGGGGAGCATGTGATGAGGTTGAAGGAAGCAGGGTATGTTTTAACTCGAGAAGGCCAATGGCAGTTTACTGTGGTCTACAACCACATACCTAATGGGCAAGTATGGAGAAGACAAAGATAGACTGACCCAGAGATGCATGGTGACTGGACAAAAAGCAATGAACAAGATACAAGAAAATACTTTTGCCACTGTAAGGGTGGTCAAACACTGTAAAAAGTGTACAAGAGATTGCATGTTCTCCATTCTTGGAGTTAAACTTCCCTTCAAACCTAAGTTATTTTGTGGCTCTATTTATCCATTTTAAATTGTTGGTTTTCAACCTTCTTAATTTAGTCCTCTGTACAGGAAGATAAAGCATTTTACTCCACATCTTTCTTTAGGACTATGCAGTCAACTGGCAGAGAATACTGCAAATGTTATGACACTAATTCATTCCTGACATGTGTTTTCTCTTTTAAATTAACCAGCTTTTCCTAGTTCTGGGAGGAAAAAAGAAAACTCAAAACTGTGCTTCTTTGAGTTACATTCCACTCCTGTATTGACACCGTAAACACTGACATACTGCAGGACTAACATTAGGCAAAATCTGCTACATGACCCTCTGCAGTGTTTTATGATTCTATTTTGAGTCAATGAAATTACAAGCTTTATTATAAGGAAATAGTCATAACAAGTCTGAAACACTTCAGATCACTGATTACACCCTTCACAAGAGACAGATATAACATCTGTCATCCTTCAAAGCCTCTGCATGATATGCAATTGATTTACAGACTTCCTACTTAGCAACTGAGATGCTTAGTGCTGTAATTCCTTTAGTGTTGAAAACTCTTTTACACCTAGCGAAGTGCCCCTTTATTTTTCAAAGCACTATCTAGTTTAGTTGCTAAAACCAAAATTAAATAAATAAAAAATAAAAATCATAAAAGCATAAAGATCTTGGTAACATTGTCTGACCTAAACAGCAAGGGCTTTCTGCTACTCAGGCCACCAGGACACTGAATTATTTTATACAAGTCAATACTCTTAGCTATCAATGGCCAGGAGATTTTTATTAGCTTGCTTGGGAACACCAAAGTTGTTCAAAATGACACCTGAGCAACTGCGTTCAGAGACTGGATTCCCTAAGAATTTAACTGCACAAAGGACTGTCTTGCCTTGTCCAACACATCACAGTCCACAAAGATAATACTGGCACACGCAAATAAAACCCCCACCAAACTAAAAACCAGCAGCAAGCATTTGATGTACTGAATTTCCCACATAAGTCATCAGTTAGCTCTCAAGTATATAGCTCAGAGAGAATAACTGACCCATGCCAAAGTAAATGTGAGGCTTGTCAGGAAAGTAAACAGCCTATACCTTGACTCTTCTAGACTGAGGCACGTTACTGCATAACAGGAAATAAAACTTGCAATGTAAAAAAGTAGTGAGAGAAAAATACTACAGACTATTTTAGGTTCTGAGTTCCTCTAAGATATGGTGATAGAAAAAGCACTTGGCCACAGGGTAACTAACTAGCAAAACAAGAAATAGAAATCCAGACTGCACAGCTCTTTTAGCAGCTGAGATTATCAACGTAAATTTTGGCTTGTCAGCATTTTGCTTGGATCTCTGAAGAGAAAACACATGCTTCACCTAACAAATGGAATGTTTTCAAATTAAGACATTTCTGTTTGCAGCCAAGTTTACTGGAGCAACCACAAATTTTCAGTCTGAAGTTTATCTAGGACAGTCCTTCATATCACAAAACCCACCATTCAGCAGCAGTATGTTTCTAGACATTGTGGTTCATTGTTCAGGGATTTACAGAGGTTTTCTTACAGTAACATGCCACCCAACTTCTAAGTTTGTTTTTTAACTGCAAAACCAGTATGAACTGCAACCCCAAAGTCTGAGGCCAGCACAGTGATTCAACAGAAATGTATCAGCACGTTTCTCAGGCTTCTGAGGTTATTTAAAAGCCAAGTCCACTGCTAAATTTAGCAGATCAGCTTTAAGTGCAGTGTCTTGGAGTATAGTACTACTCCTTTTGTAAGTAATGCTTTAGCGTTGAGAAGTCATTTATTTGTCTTCACATCTGGAAGCTCCAGATTGCCTCCTTGAAGCCACAGTAAGCATAAAGTCTGTCGCACCTGCAGGTGTGTCTACCTGCTTAAACAGGGAAAACTTCAAGGAAGATTTCCCATGATCCATAGGTATTGGTAGGAAAAAAAACCAAAAACCTACCACCACTAACAACAAATGGAACTCTCTAACTACAAAGAGAATGCTCTTCTAGGTGTCATCTTCTTGAAGGCTGCACTACAGATGTGAAATGTGCATTTACTAAGAGCCACTGAAATATCACACAAGCAATAGTACTTAATATCCAGGAAAGTAGTTTTTAGCATGACATTGATACTCTTTTACAATGTCAGAGAATGTAATCCCCTACAGAAGCTACTCACCTAGACAAAGGCTTTTGAGGGGAGGAGGGTGACAGCTGGCAACTCAATCAACTATCCATACTTCACACTCAATATGCATACATGGCAAGTTTGCAAGAAAAGTTGAACTGAGCAAAAATACAATATCATTTTCATTCTACTGAGGGGAGTCATCAGATGACTGATGTGAGTCATCTTAGTGAGTCTTGATGAAATACGGGTTGATATTGACCTTCATTCAGACCTTCAGATTTAGAACACAGTGACCTCAATAGTGTAACACTCAAATTCCTTTAAATAATTCACTGTTGTAGCTTCAGAGCAATAAACTCTAAAGTTCCATTCTCAACACTCTGCTCTTTGTAGTTGCAACATAAACAAAGAGCATTCAGGTAATTCCTTGTGGCAAAAGATCCTATAAGAATCAAAGCAAACACACAATTCCATTCCCTGTGTGTGAGATGACAGCAATTTAAGTGACAAAATCAGGTAACAGATCAGACCTTGAATGCACCAGCAGAAGACAGTTAAGCAAGCAGATAATAAAGTTCTTACATTATTCCTGACACTAAAAATAGAGTGCCAAAAATGGCACAAGCACAATTTCATGAGTAACTACATACCTGCTCTCCTTGCCTCGATGCAAGCAATACTCATTTCCTCTTTCAATTCATGATTTTCATTGGCTATAGCTTCACCTACTGTAACAAATCTCCCAACTGCCAGGTTAACTGCTTGGCCCACTCGTTGAATTGCTTGCAGAGTCTTGTCTGAACGCTTTGGTTTATCCTTATGATTAATAAGAGTAGTTATCTGTGAACAAGAAAAGTTAATTAGAACTGCATGCAAAAAGACATTTTAACTTCAGCATTAAAGGCAAGTTTTGAACTGAACTAAGTAATAGATTTTTTTACCATACTTCACTAATAAAATTTAGTGTTGAGTCATGAGGTATCATTTAACTTTGCAGAGAATGAAAAAGATCTGGAGTATGATTAAGTTTGCTCATCTGCTGTGATCTCAGCTTATCTCACATCTCAAATGAACTGAGGACTTCTTTTTTCCCCTCCTATTTGCAATGTCAAAATAAGCTGTTCTAGGTCTCTCAACTGGCTGTCACTCTACAGACATGGTAAAAGCTGAAGAGTCCAACAGCAGACAAATCAACATCATTTTGTGCTTGCCATCATTGTAAAACTTACGAAGTTTTGTATTGCCAGGTATCTAAGCACATCAATTAGGATTCTGGAGCTTTGGTTCTTTTAACTAACATAAGCCTTTATAAATGATGTTTTATACAACTGATTAAGGCAGGCTGTAAGAAAGAAAGAGTAGCAGCACAGTGTGTAAGCAAAAAGAACCATTCATTTTTTAGAAATAATCTGAAATATCTGAGCCCTTTCCCCATTAAAATATCCACTGTACTCATACCTTAAACACTCTCAATTACATCTGTTTTTCAGAATTTAGAACAAGGTGGCCATTTAGATGCATGTTATCAGTAAAACAATTTGTGAGGACACTCTTATTTTGAGCTCCACATCTTTTATCGGCTTTTCTGCCTGGCACTACACCAAACTATAAATTCCTTCTTGGATCATACTGACCAGAGATCAGGCTGCATGCAGGCTGCAGGCTACTGAAGATTTGCCCAGAACACCAAACATGAGGTAACAAAAAAAGTAATACCTCTCCCACCCAAAGAGAAAGGTAGGATTGCAGAAGCAGGTTCTCAACCAAGGCATTAAATAAACATGAGAACAGCATGCAATCCTGTCACTCAGAATTAACTAATTACAACCTGCACAACAAACAGTATAGGAGCTTTACATTTTTGGTATGACAGCCATATTCCAGTGAGACAAAGGACAGAAGTTGAACTCTGTAGTTTCAAACAGCCTACACCAGCATAAAAGCCATCCTTGCATGCCTCTCTCATTTTTCCAACCTGGTGTGGGTCAAGCCTGAGTTGTGAAGAAGCTGATGTTGATTCCACACAACCAGTTGCCCAGTCCAGTTCACTGCATAGCTGTATGAACGCTTTTGGTGGCAAACGGGAAAAGGTACAGACAGAAGAGAGAAAGATGGGCAGTTCCTTTCAGCAGCAATGCTTCTTTTAGGAGCATCATGGTTTAAAATGCCCACAGAACTGCACTGTAAGTCACATCCCCAGGAACTCAAAGATGTCTGCTGAGACAATCTCAGAATTACACGAATTACTCAAGTGTTTGAACATGCCAGCTGTATCAGCTTACCCACAGACGCTTTTCCCTGTTCCTCAAAATAAACCATCATTCACTCATACATTCTTCTATCTTACCAGTCAAGCCTATGGTAGGACAAGAGCATAGAAGCTGTACCCATAATGCTCACATTGCCTCCAAGCACAGAGCAGGAAGCAGTGTAGGAACTTTTCCACTTCATAATTTGATCAATGCCCAAGGCCTACCCTTCAGATATCACTAAGTTGTATTTCTGGGGGTAAAAAAGTAGCGGTGCTCTCTAATACCTTACTGTGGCTTGTTTTCACTGTCAGGAGCTGGTTTAGCAAGTCTGCAGTATTAAACTCTTTGCAATCAAAAATGTCAATACTTCATAGAGCACTTTGCACCAAAAAACCCCAAACAAAACATTGTAGATAGATGCTTCAGGTATACCAAACTAGCAAATACCTGACACTTGACAGCAGCTAATCAAACAATCCCAGCTGGCAAATTCTTGACAAGGTATGGACAAGCAAACCTACAGACAGCATTAGACAAATGCTGAATAAAACCAATTTGAAAGAGTCACAACATTGCTTCCTCAATAGATTTTTAAGCAAATAGCAACCCAATCCTGAGCAAACAAAAGGCTAATATTACATCCATAGAGTTAATGACTCCTCAAGAGTATACATAAAACTAGCACTGGCCTAAGATAAATAGAACACTAGTTGGAAGCTTGTCCTGGCTGCAAGTTCACCTCCCACAGCATTTTCTACCAGTAGAAGTTTAAACATGTTCTGCATTAACCCTGGAAAACAAGGTTATGTCAAACTACAGAGCGAAAGGAATCCCACTGACTCTTAACAATCATCAAGGGCATTTGAATCCTATATGTTACTGCAGAGCTACACAAATGACAAAAAACATGAAGATAACACAGTTTAAGTTACTTGAATAATGTCTTACAAAACATTTTCAGAAACACTTTCATTTGAGACATGGGTGAAGTTTACAGTGCTATCACTTCTTTAACACTTTCTTCAAAGGGAATCATTGTTTTTGCAGAAAAAGACATCTCCTATACCCCCTCATGTAAGGTGAAGCAAGAATCAGCAGCTGTTTTAGCAGATCACCTTCACGAAGTTCAGCAAGGCCAAATGCAAGATCCTGCATCTGGGTTATGATTGCAGACCGGAGATGGATGGGTTGAGAGCAGCCCTGCAGAAATGGACTTGGGGATATTGGTGCATGTAAAATATAGATGTGAGCCAGTAACATGTGCCTGCAGCTCAGAAAGCCAACTGCATCCTGGGCTGCATAGAAAAAGCATGGCCAGCAGGTCAAGGAAGCAATTCTCCCACTCTATTCTGAAGAGACCCTCACCTGGAATATTGCATTCAACTCTGGAGTCACCAGTACAAGATAGACATGGACCTGCTGAACTGCATTCAGAGTAGGGCCACAAAAAATGGTCAGGGGGATGGAGCACCTCTCCTATGTGGGAAGGCTAAGAGAGGTGGGCTTGTTCAGTCTGGAGATGAGAAGACTTCTGGGAGACTTTGCAGCAGCCATTCAGTAGATGGGGGGAACTTATGAAAAAGGATGAAGGAAGACTTTTTACCAAGGCCTGTAACCTTGTATCCTGAATAAAACCCTTGTTCAGGGGACAACAGCTTTAAACCAAAAGAGTGTAGATTTAGACTGGACATAAGGGGGAAATCTTTTATGATGAGGGTGGTGAAAACCTGGCACAGGTTGCCCAGAGAAGCTGTGGCTGTCCCAGCCCTGGCAGTCCTCAAGGTCAGGTTGGAAAGGCCTCTGAACTACCTGATCTAGTGGAAGGTGTCCCTGCCCATGGCAGGGGGTTTGGAACTGGATGATCTTTAAGGTCCCTTCCAATCCAAACCATTCTGTGATCCTACTGTAGACACTCACTAGAGTAGCTTGCATATGCAGCTTATATACAGCAGCTGAGGCTTTGCAAATGCCTCCTGGAATCATGAACTCTTAGTTAACTAATACAGTTTCTTCTCAGACTGGCTGACTTAGGACCACTACAAGTAATATCTAAGTAACTTTCCTAACATTAGAATGGAGAGAAGTTTGTTGAGCTACATCGATTTTTTTTTCCCCAAAGTAAGAAACAATATGGATTGCCAGTTAGAAACAAACATTGTGAAACAAACTATAACAGAAGTTGGTCAAGAAGTTTGAAATATATCAAGACAGACAGCTTCATGTAGCACTTTCTTCAAGTGTGATCAACACTATTTAGCAAATGCAGCCTGTACTAGTATAGTAAAATTTACATATGCTTGTTACATAAAAAGTAATTAACAAACACTCCAGAAATAGGAGTAGGTAAGTCATTATAAAAGAAAGAGACAGATGAAGATATGAAATACAGATCAGCTAAAGGAAAAAAGGGCTGTCTTTGGTTCTAGAAACATGAGTATAGACATATACCAAATGTAAAATGCTTAATCACAAGTGCAAGGAAAGTTCTTCAGATACAGATGGGCTTCTCAGAACTTGCCACCTACAGAAAACATTGGTGTGCAAATGAGGAGAAAGTATAATTCATAGAATCATACAATAGTTTGGGTTGGAAGGGACCTGCAAAGGTCATCTAGTCCAACCACTTGCAATGAGCAGAAACATCTTCAACTAGATTGGATGCTCCATAACCATATCCAGCCTGGCCTTGAATGTCTCCAGGGATGCTGCATCCACCACCTCTCTGGCCAACCTGTGCCAGTATTTTACCACCCCCATTGCATAGAATTTTTCCACTCAGATGTTTCTCTTTCCTTGAAGGAGTGTAAAGAATGACAGGTATATACCCAGATATATCCATCCTCCATTTAAAATAAAGTTATGAAAAAGCAGAGGCAATAACAACTGCAGGTTGATTCTTTTCAAGATTTAAACTTATAACCAGCAAATTAAAAATGTGTTTTCTTTTCCCTGCAGCCCATTCGGTTGCAACCAGACCAGAACATAACTGTTGTGTTTCTTTCAGTTTTGTTTTGGTTGGTTGGGTTTGTTGCTGTTTTGTTTTCTCAAAACAAACCTGTGACTCCAAATACATTAACTAAGCTCTCCTTTAAGCTTAACACCTCCCAGATATTTAATATGCTGTATTACAATCATGTATCACCCAGTGGCTAACATCAGTGGTGCTTGGGCAGGAGTTCACAGCTGAAAAGATTACCTCCAAGTCTCTTTGAACAAGAGTAATACCTTACATGCTGTTTACTCAAGGATTTAGTGATCAGGTCATAGAAAAGAAACAGTCCTTTTGATGGTACTCATGCTCCGTTTAATGTGAGCTCTTACACTATTTCCCTGGAATGCTTATCTGAGATTTGAGACAATCAGTTTAAGGAGTGTTCAGTCTCAAGAAACTGTCAGTTACAATCTTTTGTTACTTGTTAGAAGGAGCCCCAGAAAAGCAGCCTTCTCCCCAAGTACTTCACTGAAACTCAGAGTTTCTGTATAGCCAGGATGTATCAAGATGTACTTCATATTTTAGAAAAATGAGCTCAGCTGTGGCAGTTTCAACAGCTGTTTTCAGAGCTTTTTGAGAGTGTCAGATACTGACATTTAAGTTGTTATAGGCTTCCTGCACAGGAAGCATATTGACAGCATGCATAGCTAAAAATATTCTAATGTCTATTTATTATCAGTGTAATTAAGTCTTGCATGACAGAATTAAGTGATACTTAAAGAGACTGGATTTCAGGAAGTATTTATAGATAACTATAAATAAAAGCAGGGAAAATGTTGCTATTTCACAGCCACTGCTACAAACACAAGAGTTAAAGTTAGAAGTCATATTGGAAGATACCCAATCCATCTTTCTCCCTGGTGGATATTGTGCTTAATACATAGGATGATTTAGAATCTCAAGAGTAGTATTTGAGATGTTTACTCTATGCAATGAGGATTAGCATCCTTAAAGTAACAGCTCCTCTTCCATTTTGTGTATTTTCTGCCTTCTACTTCCCATTAACTTCATAATGGTAGCTTTACTGGGGCTTCGAGCACCCTGGTCTGGTGGAAAGTGTCCCTGTCCATGGCACAGGGCTTGGAACTAGATGATGTTTAAACCTTTAAACATTCTGTGATTCTTAGAAAATGTAATAGCACTACGTACTAAAGAAGGAGCTACAAATCTCTACAACAGAACTGTGTTGTAGAGTAAATTTAGTTGCATTTGTCAGGGCATGTAGGAAACTTGGTCAGAAAAACCTTTCCCACACTGTTCATACTTTCATTAGTTCATCTTGAGTATGTGGGTGGGGAGGAACTTCTAATATTACATTTTAGGAACTCGCTCATTAGGTCTTGTGCTTAAGGACAAATAGATCTTCAGACTCATTTAGGCAGACAGCAGCACAAGTTGTTCCAACACCCACATCTGCTACAGCATACAACCCACACATGTGAGAGCACACAGAAGCAGCAGCTGGCATTTGACTTCCAGCCGGTAATGGCTAAGGGCAGAACTGTCACATAGTTTACTCATCATAAAAGATGAAATTAAAGGATCTTGAGACACAAACAAGGACTACCTGCATACCTGTCCTAGAAATCAAAAGTCTGTTAAGATCAGATGCCCACCTAGACATTATTGAAAGCTTTCCTTAGCATTTTCAACTATTTCAATCATGGAAGTATTTTTTAGAAGTCTAGCTAACGTGCAGATTTGTAGAATTGGAAATTGGAGAGCCTTATTTTCCTACTCAGTTTCCATTTTGCGGAAAACCCATGCAAACAAACTTTGCAGAAACTCAACTTTGAAAGTTTTCAAAGGCTGGAAAAGAATAACCAAAACCAGACCTAACTGCATTAACTGCTAATGCACTAGTTTATTGTAAGTACCCATATTCTATTTATCCTGAAAATGTTATTTGAGACAACTGCCTCTGCTTTACAGACACCTGAACCAGAACAGTTTCTTTGACATGTTGTTATTGAAAAGAGGCAATCAATCCCTTCTTGCACAAGTCACACAGCCCTCAATGCATCATTCAGGAGCTCGAGTCACCAGTTCTGTAAAAGAACAGATTCCAAGAAGTGGTACAAGCCTGCTACCCCCTATTTATGTATTTTTCCCCATAGAGGCTATGCACCAGTGTCTAGAAGGGCCGTACAAATACACTGCATGCCAAAGACCAACAAATTGTTATGTCTGTGGTATTTAGACTGTTGTATCTTTACTTGAAGGCTTCTTAAAAGCATCTTCTCATTACTTTTGTACACATCCTTCATAAAACCCTTCAGGGAAGCAAATGAAATAAACTAACAACCTGCAAGTTGGTTCACTTATCTGCAGGCAAATGCTAACATGCTTAGGGGAGCCTCAGGCAATCTTTCACATGTAGTGTCTAACCAGCTGATAGGCCACCTCTGGAAAGGAAGAAGGAACAATCCCAAGACCTGCAGTGGCAAGCAGAAGCTGACAAGCAGCACAAGAACATCCCTACCAAATCAGATCACTGGTATACCTAACCTAGTATCTTATCTCCTATCTACCCAAACATGCATACCGAAAAAAAGAACATGAATAAAACTAGCAAACAAGACAGTAGCTATATTGCAGTTGTAACCAGATTTTTAGTTAACTGCAGGTCGTACATTTAATTTTAAAACACCACAACATCTAATTGTGCACTTCTCACAAGCACTGTAGCTTCAACAAGTAGAAAAATATTTGGAAGGGGTGAGAACAGTCCTTTTCAGATCCAGGCTTCAAAACCTACTCTTTGTAAAGCTCTCAGGAAAGACAAAAGTACACAACTTCAAATCCGAATACACACCTCGGATTGTCAGTACCACTGCTATGTACTTGTTACACATTCTTGGAATTGTTAAGAGATCAAAAGAAAGGATTCAACTCACAGCAAGACTAGTTGTGAATATCCTTTCTTTACGCTGAATGCATTCCTACAAAACCAAAAGCCCTTTAAATTTCAAGATCCAAACCAAACACAATCAAGAAAATTATTATCCAAAATGCAATATAAATGGATTTGTTCAACTGAGAGGTAGTACTTTGATGACACCGCTTTATTTTCTCCAGTGTGCGTTATTTTTAGGTTTCATGATTTTTGCCTTTTTTTCCAAAGTAATAAAAATTCTGGAAACTTCAGGAATTTGTCTTCACTGGGATTAAATTATTTCCAACTTTTTTTGCAAGTTGTTGTGAAAAGGGACTCCAGAGAAAGAAAAAAAAAAAAAAAAAAAAAAAAAAAAAAAAAAAAAAAAAAAAAAAAAAAAAAAAAAAAAAAAAAAAAAAAAAAAAAAAAAAAAAAAAAAAAAGGAATAAACACAGCTGATCAGTTCTTGCAACCTGGGGACTGTTAGATATTATATGGAGGCTTGAATTACTTTAATAATGTTACTAAAGTAACACTGTAGAAGAGAAATACACTAGCATTTTAACGTTCACTTTTCAGACTCCTTAAAATCAGGGATCTCCAGTGGTCTGCAGATACAAAGCAGAAAAGTACATGGAAATCGACCTGCTCTCCTGCCATCCTCCCTACTTTTCTCCACACACAGAAGAGAAGGATCACTAGCGAATGCTCAGTGAGACCTGACCACCAGTCAAAGCTACCTCATTTACTCTTATTGTAAATGTTGTAAACATGCCTAATGAGTCAGAGAACTGCCCTATCTTCACCCCAAGAAAGGTATCTTCAGAATGTCTATAGAAATGGGTGAGGATGATAAAGATCTTTGCTTTCAGACAACTCAAATTAGAGCTTCCTTCTCTTTCTGAAGAGATGTATAGAAATCCACAGACTGAAATTTGCACCTTTGAGCAAGTTGACATAAGCTGTCCAACTGAAACTCTTCTGATTATATGGTACATGCATCAAACAGGTATACTGTGTATCAGAAAACATGTTTACCTTCCATAAAATGATCTAGAACCAAAACGGCCTCTACTGTGAATTGGCTTTCTAACTCAACTGCTGTCCTGAAGTTTGCTGAAATCCACAACTACCTCATGAGAAAAAGTGAACTTAAGCTAAGAGACTCATTTTGTTTTAGGGGTATATGAACCGGTACATTTTCCTCCCCTCCTTTTGCCCTCCAGTTCAGTATCTTCTTACCCAAATGGGTAGATTAACAAACAAAGCTATTACTCTTTTCCATACTACACCTAGAAATCATGGGCACAATCAAGCCTAAGAAAGTAAAACCAACTCGGAGGGAAGCTCATTGTTTAAAATATGCTTTCATATGTGGTCAAATCAGATGCAGACATGATTTCAGCACTAGAGATGCAAATCTCAGAAATAATTCCATTTGCTAACATGATCAAGTAACTTCAAACCCAGAGACTGAATGGCAAAGTATTATTGTGGCTTTCCTAATTTGCCTTTGCTAACTAACCTTCTACTGCTTGTGCAAACAATGCCTGAGCCAGCTCTGAGCTGTGGAACTAAAACTTCAGACACTGTAACACAGCAAGGACAACACACTGGTATCATATGCAATTGAGAACTCTTTCTATGCAAATTGGGATTGGCTCCTGAAAATGCACAAAAAGTTGTTCGTTAGTCTCATAAACAGGCATCTTCACTAGTACAAATACCAGCCATTCAATCCGTCTTGCACTGCATGTTGCAGAGAGTTCCTTCAGCCTTTTTCAGAGGTTTGCTTAGCAGCATTTTAGCATACCACTTCAATTCAGAGCAACACCTGGTATTTCATCTTGAAAAAGACACACTTGCCCTAGGGATTAACAGAGAAATACAGTGTGCTCTGGAAAAGACTATGCAAATCCAACTACTATCCACCTACAGGAGTGCAAAACAAAACAAAAACTTCATATAATCCAGGAACCATTATCTGATTTATGTTAAAGAGGCTGTATATTCTTCTGATTGTTTCCTTGGAGAGCTCAAGGGCAACAAAAACTCATTCAGTTGGAAAATTCCAGAATATTTAAATGTTACATTGAAATACACTAAAGAATCTTTGATCATTAAAAGGGAACATGCCATACATTGGTCTAGCTCCTACATGTTAACCACTTGCAACTTTGGACAGTATTACTTTTCTAAATGATTTTGACACCTGTGAATTAAAATAAATAAATAAATAAAAACACCACTCCAAAACCTACATTTACTGCAGCACAATTTTAATTTATTATTATTTGAAAATACAAGATTGGTGTAGTTACATTCATTCCACCTAATACAAAAAGTCAGTACAAAAATGTTTCTCTAAGAAAAAGCAAGTGTTATTTTTTATTTTTCTATATACATCTGAAAGAATTGGAGATTTGTTCCAATATGATTTCATAATTTGTGTTTAGAACTTAGTTTACCATTTGAGAATTCATTTTATTTATAAAGAATATAAATCATCCCATTCACTATCTAAAGTAGACTAACATTTGTAAGTCAGCACCAGAGTCTATAACACTCATTTACCCCACTAGCTTTAAACAAGGCTGGTGATGGAACGCAATACCATTCAATGAGTAAAAATTACCATTTAGAGCTCTTGTCTAGCAAGGGTTATGCGTTGTCAATGAATTAATAAATACAAAATAAATCCATGCATAAAGCCATAGGCTCAGGGTACCCTACAGTAGTTTTACTAAACTATAATCAGAGCTGTTTGCAATCATTAATTCATAATTCATCCTTTGGGGATTTCCCTACCTAATCTGTCTAAAACCATCTGTTAACAATGTTGATTAGCAAGAAGGCTGCTCTAATTCTTTTTTGTCAGGATCACTGTGAGGCAGTTTTGATTTCATACTCGCTCTACTGCAGAAGTATAAAAATGTATTTAATCTATAGAAAACTCATTAATCAGATCTCATAAATTTGAAATACAAGATTCCACTGAAAAACAGCAATTGATTTCTAGCTATGTCAGTAAGAAGCATCTTACTTCAGCTACTTGAAATGCTAGGCTGACTCATCTATCACATCAAAGACTAAGGTACTGAACATTACAAAGCCGTAGCCAAGTAACTCAAAGCCAATTTCACCATCCAAGGGTTCACAAAAAAAAACCCATCCTGAAACCACAGCTATTTCATGATAGTGTTGTTGCCCAAATGATAAAATATTCAAATTCAATTTTCATGTAAAACAGAATATTATTAGTGATATTAACATTACTAATTATTAATGTAGAAAAATAATTTCATTTACCTGTTTAGGATACTCTAAGGTAGTCTTCTGCTCCCCAGCATACCTTGAAAACCACAATTGTAAATTATTATCTATTTCCCTTTCACTATTTCATAACAATGTAGCTTCAATGACTAAATAGCTTTCAATTAAAAACTAGCCTCAGTAACGGAAACCTGCAACCACATCAGCCCAGAAATGCACTTGATACTGTAACTAAAACAATCACACTACCTACAGCCAAATGATAGACTCGTAAGATTAAGGTTTCTGCATAAACCAAAGAGAAAGACTCCACATCCTTTAGGGGCACAGAGTACCAACTGTAGGCTGTGCAACAGCTGAGCTGGTGTAAGCTTCATTTTCCAGAAAAAAAAGAATTTGTATCAAGTGCAAGATTTGTAATACAAACCACAAGCTCACAACTTAACCCACAATGCCTATGGAACCAAACGGAGGGAAGAGTCAGTGAGTTAGTGACTAATTAAAACTAATGAGGTGCAACTCTGTACACAGGCAGCATACCACATGCTTCCAGAACAGTTAATGCGTATGACTCCGCATCCATGGCAGTTTCTCTGTGGTACAGGATGTAAACTAAGAAGAATTTAGCAGGAGGTGTGCTTCACACAGCACAAGTTACAGAGTTTGTTCTGCTACCAGTTACAACATAAGCAATCTAGTAGGTTCCAGTCACGTAAGGACCTCCAAGCCATGACCACAAAACAGCTTTTCGAAAGCCACTACTAGAAAGACCAGCGTCACAGTACAGCAGCATGCTGAACTCCGTGTCTACAGTTTTAGAATCATAGAATCATAGAATAGTTAGGGTTGGAAAGGACCTTAAGATCATCTAGTTCCAACCCCCCTGCCATAAGCAAGGACACCCCACACTAAACCATGCCATGCAAGGCTTCGTCCAACCTGGCCTTAAACACTGCCAGGGATGGAGCACTCACAACTTCCCCGGGCAACCCATTCTAGTTCCTCACCACCCTAACAGGAAAGAATTTCTTCCTTATATCCAATCTAAAACTCTCCTGTTTAAGTTTGAACCCGTTACTCCTTGTCCTGTCACTACAGTCCCTAATGAAGAGTCCCTCCCCAGCATCCCTCTCTTTAACAAAACATGCTTGCTCAGTTCCATGGAGAATAACATTAGTTCCAGTAAACATACAGTAACTTATCAGCTATTACAGTGCATTTATTCAAGACTTGAAACTCCGATATACTCAGTTACTTAACACCGCTTTGCCCTATCCCTTGGACAGACAATAAGAACAGAGGAGAGCAGCTATTCATATTTGTGCTCAACTACAAAAGGAAGTGAAGCAAACTCTGCTCCAGAATGTATCTATGTGAAGTATGCAGAGAACCTGTGTGGAATCAAAGTGACGGCAGAAGAGGCTATGAAAATATTAGATAAAAAGGACTGGCACAACTTGCCAACATTAAATGCAATTTGCCAAGATTTCAAGGAACTTGAAGATGCAATGGATTATATTTGCTTTCTCATGCAATATCCTGCTTGAAACTATATTGACAGGTGAGGTATGAAGTTTGCCCAACAACCTTCGTACATGGCAAATCAATAAAAAAATTGGGAAGAACAGAAGTAGCAAATACCCAAATAAATATGTACTGGCAAAGACTCAACACAGTGTTCGTTAAAGGAATTCCTGCCTCACAAAACATTGATTTCTCTGTAGACATCACTGATTACATGGATAAGGAGGTACTCTGCTTAAAGAAAACTGGGAAACAAAGTCCATACCAAAGGTTTCAAAAGACACTATGCAAGTCTCTGAGAGGGTAGGGGGTGGAAAGAAGGACTTCTGAATGAATATTTAACTCATTAAGACATAGAATGGTGAGAAGGAAGATGAAGGAAGTAAATGATTGCTTACTTTAATAGAGGGAGATGACCAATGGAATTTCACAGAAACCTGCGCTGGGATATGGATTTATTGGACATAATCATATAGACAGAGGAGAGATAAGCAGGTAATAAAATGATGAAAATTTGCTGGTGCTCCTACGTTATTCATGGCAGTAAAATCTGACTACAGAACTGCAGAAACATCCTGCAACAGTGACCAGGATACAAAACACCAGACAAAAAAAATCACTGCCATCCTGGCTGCCTATATGAAAGCTAGGTCCTAGGTGACCATTACTCCTCAGCAGCAACATCTCCTCATTACAATACCTACCTCCATGAAAAAAATCACTTGTTTATTAAGAAAGGGACTTCCAGGTTATCTGGTCCAGCTTCCCACTCAAACCAGGTACAGCTAAGAGTATGTTGCAGAGGGCCTCATCCAATTAGTTCTGAACACCTCCAAAACTGCAGACTCTGTAGGTGCTCTACACACCTCACCCAGTATTTGACCACTGTTACGTTAGAAAAGGCTTTTTCTTAAATCTCAGACTTTCCGATGTTCCAACTTTGGTCTACTGCTTCTTATCCAATCACCACGTACCTCTGGGATCAGTCTTCCTGTCTTCTCCATATCTGGCCGTTAGGTGGTTATTTGTAGATCACAGTAAACTCTGCAACTGGCCAGATAAAAAGTCAGTGCAGATTAAAGTGATACAGATGGGGAAGTGCCATCCTAGCTTCCTATGTGAAACCTAGGTCTCAGCGCATCATAACACCTTCCCCCAAGGCAAAACAAAACCCGCTTCCTTCAACCTCACCACTTACATCACATGCTCCCCTCTATGCCAGTGTTTTCCCTGGTACTGAGAAGCCCAGAGCTAGACATGATACTCCAGCTGCTCTCTCCCAGGTGCCAAACAAAAGAGAAGAATCACTTCTGCAGCCTGTCAGTTACACCCCTACTAACAGCCCAGCATGCAGCAGGCCATCATTGCTGACTCCATCAGTTCAGCTCTTTGCCCACTGGACCACTATATCTTTCCCTGCAAAGGTTTTCTGTATACAGCTGATCCCAGCCTGTGCTGTTGTGTGGTGCTATCCTGACCCAGATGCAGATCTTGGTATTATCATGTTTGTTGGACTTTGAAAGCTCCCTTTCAGATCACCTTTCCAGCTTCCTATACTCTGTCTGGCAGCCCTCTCCTCCAGTGTATCAAACATTCCCCAAACCCACTGTAGGGGAGTTCACACGCCTGTCGAACATGCTGGCCCATCATCCCAACATTCAGATCATTCATGAACACATTAAACAATATTTGCCTCTGTATCAGTAATTCCCTGAGAGATGACAAAATAAAATAGGGAAAAGGTCACTGATTATATACGGACCTCTAGCTTGATCCAGTATGGCTATTCTAAAGTCATAACTTCAGTCTTCAATAAACAGCATCAATGAGCTTTTCACATAGCCAGGAAAACATCTGCTCTTGGTTCTTCTTTGGGCTCTAACACATAACTCCAGAAACATTCAGAAAAACACAATATTGGCAGAACATTATGTAACATTATATAACTATACAATTTTTACTGAAATGGGAATTCTTTTAGCTAGCTTCAGAGAAAGCAAGAAAACAATACCATAATAAAGAACTATCTTTATCCACCTCAAGGCATATACCACTGAATATAAGACTGACAACAACAAAATTCAGAAACATTGGTATCGTGGGCTTTTTATAGTTATTTACGCTTTTATTTTGACTCTATAGGTCAAGCCAATACCGAAACCTCTGACGGGATCTCCTGAAACAGAACCTGGAAAAAATTCCGTAATATATGGGCACACGATTATTCTCCAAAGTGCCCATGATAAAATGGGCTTTTTACAGGTTGAGCAGCTAGCTGTAATCTTACAGGTCTATACTCAGGATGTTGGAGAACAGGTCACCTTCAACCACAGAAACTGACTTTGCTCCTTTGTGAACATATACAGACAAAGCTCCTTCTCAGTGAACTTTTCCCAAGTACCTTATTACAAAGGTTGACAAAAACCTATCAGCATGCTTCCTCAGAACAGATCAAGACAGACTCCTACAGCTGTGATGGTACCAAGCTGCAGCTAGACTATCAAACAGGTATATAATGGCAGATGAGGAAGTCCCTGGTGGAGCCACATCCTGGAAAGCTCTTTTTCCATGTCTTTGCCTTTCCTTAACTGTTTAAATGACTTGTTATTAAATGAGTCAGCACTGACCACTTTAAACACCCTTCCTGACTTTTGTTGCCAAAAAACTTCCCATAAAAATAAAACCCAATATAAATAGACTGGAAATAGGTAGCAGCAGTGAAGGAGATGTCTAGATCTTAAAGAATGCTCTACTATTTACATGTAGGGCACTGAACTGAAGACACCTATCCAGGCAAAGAGAATTCCACTAATTCCGAAGAAAACTGTGGGGTTTGGCCCCAAAAACTGTGTTTTCTCAACTGCATGTCACATGCTTTGCACAACAGTGTAGAATGAGTCACTTCACAGCACAAGTATGTAGATTATGGAAAAAAAAAAGTGTTATCAAAACGTAATACCAGCGCTTAAATCTGCCATCTTCTTTTGTCATCTGTGGCACTATTAGAAGAGAGCCACATCAGGGCCTGAACAGATCTAGAGAAAACAAAGACCTAGCTTAACTCTGCAAATACTAAGTTTTAAAAGCAAATTTATAAACAAACATGTCCAGTAATGACTCCTCCTAGGAGAACAGGGATCTTGTCCACTGAGACAGCAAATACACTCTGATACTACACAGTCTATCAGAAAAATCAAGCTGCAAAGTGAAATTAAACAAATCAAACCAAAATAACCCTCATATTTGCAGAGTAAGAGCAGAGGTCAAACATACGTTTACAGTACTACACATCAATTAGGACGATGGAATATATGGTATATGAATTTAAATTAGAATCAATGCAGCCTCTTCCTCCCCCCCCCCCCCCCCCCCCTTCAAAAAAAAAAATAATTATTTTTTTTTTTTTTT
>NDXB01018996.1:89909-118483 GCA_002631895.1 Agapornis roseicollis
CCCCTCGCGGCCCCTTCCACGCCCCTCGGGACGAGATTTAAAGCGGCAGCGCCAATTTCTCCGCTTCCTGTAGTGGGCACCCCTCGCCCGTGTTGCCCTCTCTAACCCCGGAGGAGGGGGCGGAAACTGGGGCTGGTCCTTCCACCACAGCTCCCACCAGCAGTTTGCCCGTCGGGAGGGTCCCTGCCTAGCGGGGCATCCAGGCTGCGCAGTGGCTGGAGGGTTCGGGTGGCCCCAGGTACAGGAGTCAGGGCTTGTACCCAGCACCACGTCCCGCCGCGAAGTCGGGACGCCGGTGCGGGGTAAGGAAGGGCGGGCCAGGGTGCCGAGCACTCTGTGAGAGGCGGTGAAACCTCCTCTCTGATCGCGTACTTAGAGGAGTGGTGGGCTTCCTAAGCTAAACTGTATCAGCCTTTCTCCTAGCAGCCGCCCACAGAAGGGAAGAAAAGGGCTTCTGCCTTTCAACGACCGATTGAAAGCGGCACGGGCCGCTTTCGGGGAGCAGCAGCCATGTGTATCCTTGGTACTCAAGCATATACTGATCTGGCAAGAAGGCGGCAAAAGTAAATTCAGAGGAATAAAAGTGGGATTTTGGCGGGATTTCTTTTTAAGTTTTTCTTTGGGTGTTGTTTTTTGTTTGCTTGTTTCTGGTTTAAAATGCACTAAACCCACTTAACGTTACTCTGTAACCTGCATTTGAAAAGTATCAAGACAGGAATGCTTACTGGTCTAATTAGGCGGCATGTATTCCGTATCTCTGATTGATCTAGAGGCTTGTCTACATAAAACTGTGGAAACAGAACAGAAGTCTCCTTGGCTGTGGTCCAAGCTGCCGAGGTGCAAAGCAGCACCAGCCCAGAAGTGGGTTAACTCGGTGTGGCACTGTGCGTGAACCAACAAGGCCAGTGTGGGGTCTGGGATAGTAAACAACAGATCACAGAATCACCTAGATTGAAAATGACCTTTAACATCATCAAGTTCAATCGCCACCCCAGGACTGCCAAGTCCACCACTAAACAATGTCACTGGGGGCCTCATCTACACAGGTTTTGAACACTTCCAGGGATGGTGATTTCACCACTTTCCTGGGAAGCCTGTTAATATGCCTGAGCACCTTTCTGGTGAAGACATTTTTTCTAATACCCAATCTAAAGCTCCTCTGGCACAGCTTGAGGCTGTTTACTCTTGTCCAATTGCTTGTTACTTGGGAGAAGAGACCAACCCCCACCTCACCACAAACTCCTTTCAGGTAGTTGTAGAGAGTGATGAGGTTCCCCCAAAACCTTCTGTTCTCCACACCAAACACTCTCAGCTCCCTCAGCCGTTCCTCATCAGATTTGTTCTCTATGACACCACTCTTTGGTGTCCTGGTAAGAACTGACAATTTGTGTTTGATTGCTCAGCTCTCAAACAACACAGCACTGTAAAGTTGTCCTTGGCTTTCTGACGTTGTTAGATCAAGGACTTCTGACCTCTTTTGCACAAAGAATCTTTTCTTTTACACAGTTTTGAAACCTAGACATAAGATACAGGACAGCATTTGTCATCCTTTGGAGTCCTATGGAGGTATCCATATTTATTAAAAAAGAAGATTGCCAGAACTGCAAGTCTAACCCAAGGTAATGATACAATCCTATTTCTAGCTCTTCAGGAAATTGGTTTCCAACATGGTATCATATTTTCTAAAATGACATCTTACATAACATCAAGTGTTACAGGAAAGAACTGAAGGCTTAAATCTGCAATGGTGCAAAAACATCTAAATGTTGGTGTAGACTTAAATGACAGTCATGCTTGATCAAAGTGGTTTAGAGCTCACTTGAGATTTTTTGGGGGTTTTCACCTAAAAATTTCATTTTCTTACATAATCTTTCATTCTTTTTCAGGTCATTTGTTTTCCCTTCTCAATATCTAGATTCTGAGCCTCTGTCAGCAACTGTTGTTCTCTTTGTTTCAGTAAAGTACCCAGATCAGGTCTGGTTGCAGCCTCTCCAGTGTTGCACACTGATTCAGGAGACTTGTGAATCTTATCAGCTGAAGGGTACACCCAGCAAAGTGTCAGTAATACCAGAGGGAGAGAATAGCATTCTTTTGCCTTCTTCCCCCTTGTACTTGAGGTTGTCTCTTCTCTCAGAATTGTTAATTCCCACTTGTTGACTGCTTTATGAACGTTACCATAATATCAATTATCTGTGTCATCAACATCTACAGATATGAAGCTATGATTTGCATTAGAAATGAACCAGAAGCACATGCACACTTGGATGCAGATGTAATCTATAATTTGATGTGGTCAGCCAAGTCTGTGCCACTTCATTTCAGAGGCAGCTGCCTGTCTTCTTCAATGAAAAAACGGATCAGACTTCCCAGGGATGACATTTTCTGAATCAAAGCAGAGTTAATATCAGAGGTTAATGATGATTTTTAAAGATTTTAACTTCACATTTTAAAAGAAAACAAGTTTTCTGGAAAATAAGGTAGCAAAAATAGCAGTTTAAAAATAATTTTCTACACAGATGGGACAACTGGTGGGAACTTTGCAGTGCCTTTCCAAAGACAGAAGTCCTATTCCCAATTTACCACTCGCTTTTCCCGCTTTCTTGTTTTCACTAGAGAAGCAGCATTAGTGGGTGGTGCTAGTGACAACACTGCCTATTTCTCCCACTTTTCCTCTTCAGGTGCTTCCAGTTTAAACAGGGAAACCATATGCTATGCTTCCTTGTCCTGTGCTGGGCAAATAAAACTCATGTTGCGATGGTTGTACTTTAACACATGTATGCTGCAGACTAACACCTTTGAAGACACCTTGAGGAGATCTTCAAACATGATAGCCTGGAGGTTAACTGTGCTTTTAAACTATATTAGGATAATTTGAGTAAGCCCGTGCAATAGATTGAAACCACACTTCTGGCATGCCAACACATACTTCTGGGGGAGCACCTTAAACATGCAATGCACAACACTAGGATATTTTTCATGCAATCACTTTCAACCCACTTGGTGGATTTGGAAAAGCAATATCCCATCACCTCAAAAATAATGCCCCTCATGCCTATAGGATGTGAGGACCACTGGCCATGGCAGTATCCATATATAGAGACTAAACCTATATATAGAGTGGTACTGTTTAGCTCTACCTTGCATGTGAAAAACATTTGAAGTATAAGAAGAACAAGAAGAACAAGAGTAATACTTAATGGATTATATTTCTAACTTCATAACTTTGTCAGTGGTCAAGGGGAAGAAAGTGACTCATATCCTTGTAGCATTATGAATGTGTCAATCTGTTCCTTCTCATATTGTTTCTAGACTTCACTCAAGAATGTGACACCTTCTGCTCCTCTGCCCAGAATCTCTCCACAGCGTTGGGTTCTGTGACTGGTGACAGGTTCCCACAGAGACAGTAAGCCATTTTTGCCTCACCTAGCTCTTCGTCTTTGTCTTCCATATATTGGGCACCTTTTGCAGGAGAAAACATTACTATGACTTTTTTCTAAGGTAGTGCCCCCACAGTCATCCTGACAGTGACAGTACTCCTGAGAAGGGTGTTTTGATCCTTTATGTGTCATTAGGGGTCTGACCATTGATGCTGGCTTCTTAGCTTTGACGGGAATGATATGAAAATACACTAATGAGTAAGTGTATCATATTCTACCCACACCATGGCTTGTCTGAGGAATCTGTCAAACAGTTGCAGTTTGATGGACTAGCTAGCACCTGCTTATACCTTCCAGCTAAGATGTGTGTGCTCCCTGGTCTGTTTAAAGCAAAACAAGGTGGGTAACACTTAAGCAGATTAAATAATGTTTTTGTTACTCTGGTCATATTGACTGGTATAAGGTCAGTGATGAGGACAGAAACCTTTTCCTTGGGAAGAAACCTTGTGTCTAACCCTTTGGAAAAAGGTTATCGTTGCTGTATGTGTGTTGTTGGGGCACATGCAACAAAGCAGATGCCATTTAAGCAGTCAAGATGGGTTTGAACTTCTGTGCTGTTAGGAGGAGCTTATCAGTTTCTGACCTCAAAAAGCCAAGCCTAGAAGACAGAAACTGCAGGGAAAGCAACGAAACAGTGGTAAAGCCAGCTGATGGGATAAAAGGGCTTTTCAGTAAGTTTTGATAATGAGCACTTTTCCATGCATGCCTGCAATGAATCAGATAAAACATAGGAATTCTCTAGATTAATAACACTTTGAGGATGAGTTCCAAGAGCAGGTAATTGCTCTTTATTCTCCCATAGAGAGCATCCCAAATATCCAGGGGTGAGAGGAAGCAGTGCCTCTCTTGCTTTCTTATTTACCAGCTGCAATCTGGAAAGCAGAGCTGAGTGGGCTGAATGTCAGATTGCTCCTTCTCTTCCCTCCAGGTGAGATTACAGTTAGAGCAGTGTGGGAGGGGAAAGCACATCAATCATCTTTCCAGGCAAAATTTAGAAATCCACTCTTAAGATTAAACTTTTCCCCTGTTTACCTCCAGTTTTCTCTAAAACTTTGCAAAACCATATTTTTTCTTCTGTTTTGGTGAGAATGTTTTGTAGGCAATTTGTAAAATCAGTAATTTTAAAGATAACTAAAAGTATTAGGGTTTTGAGAAATGTCAAAAGATGGAAGACAAGCATTGCTTGAAATATCAAATCCTGATTACTAGTGGTTATTAACTCCAAAGTACTTTGCACTTCTTCATAAAACCAAACAATCTTTTGTTTACTTTATAACCCATAGTAAAATACTTCACTTTTCAAAGATAACATTACCTTGTTTACATAGATAGCATTGTATTAGACTGTGACTACGTATTTTTGTCAATTTGTGAATTACTAGTTTCACAGTCACAGAATCATAGAAAGGTTTGAGTTGAAAGGGACATTAAAGCTTACCTAGTTCCAACCCCCCACCACAAGCAGGGACACCTTCCATTAGACCAGGTTGCTCAAAGTCCCTTCCAACCTGGCCTTGAACATTACCAGGAATGGGGCAGCCACAGCTTCTCTGGGCAACCTGTGCCAGTGCCTCACCACTCTCATAGTGAAGATTTTTTCCCTAATATCTAATGGGATTGCAACAGTTATTACAGAACAATGAAAAGGAAGAAGTGGGATGTAAAAATAATGCATAGACATATCCAAAGGACTACTATTAGTGTTCTTTTTTATTCTGAATATTTTTAGCCAGGATGCCTGCGTGGTACAGGCATCCTGTATTACACAGGCTGTACCTGAATACAGCCAGAGGGTGATTTCAGCAGTGGCTCCCTTTGAGCTTACAAGGTGGTAGTTGTCAAAATCCTCAGCAAATAACAGCTATTTGGCCATGCTACCAAATGTGGTACCTGTCCAAAACACTTCTGTTCCCTTTGACAGTCACAAAGAAAATGAGGGACCCTGTTTGCATCATCAGCTATTAATAACCCATTGTGGCTTGACTGCCTCTTTTACAGAGCATGTAAAAGTACAGTTACCCATGGCAGTTCTCCAGCAAGTGTAAGGAGCCAGTACGCTTCATAAATCCTAGCACCATCAAGAGACTTCTGTAATGAGTAGCTTGATTTTGAGAGTACAGACATGAAGCATACATTTCCTGTGCATCCTACCTTTTCACTGATGTTTTATATCCAGACCACCCAAACCTGTAACAGATGCATGTCTGAGACAGGGAAGAGCAAGGAAGTAATTTTCAGTCCTGCGATATTTTACTTTTTTAATGATAATATGAGATTTTATTGGTAAGGAAATATCTCAGCCAATGGATATTGCTAGAGTTGCCCAAGACTTTCCATCATAAGACCCATGCTTTTGGTTGTATGTGAGTACACTGACCTTCAAAACTTTGGTGTGATTCTCTGACAGGTGTTGTCTCAGAATGATTCATTCTTTCATTTTTCTGAAGAAATGACATAGCTTTGTCTTAAAAAAATAGTCAGGGCAAAAACCTGAATAATTCCTGCCATTGTTTTGCTGAGAAAATCCAGGCTGGCTTACAAAGGTGAAATTTAATGACGTGCATGTAAATGCGATGAGACAGTCAGAGAAATGCCTTTTGTAGTCTTTGTACAGTTTTCCTAAGTTTAGCTGGAGAAAAGATTTCTGAAAACTTTTTTTTAATAAATTTTGGAGAATTTATTTGTAGACTGATAAGCAAATTTTTCTGAACCGTTCACATACATTGAGCAGGACTATGTTTTCAGAGCCTGGCATAGGGGCTAAATGTAAGAAGCAGGAATAAATGAGAAAAGGGCAGGCTGAAGGAAAGCACAGTAAGTCATGTGAGAATAAGGGACAGATTCTGAGGGAGACACATAACAGGAAACAAGTATTGTGCTGGTCAGAGATCTTGGTGTTCTTCAGCTGCAGGAACTTCGCAGGGTTTTGTCTATGTGATAGGCAGAGAACTGTGACTTTTACACAGGTATGATGTAAAAGGAGAAGCTGAAGCTGTTCTGTAATCAAGCCTAGTATTTTTTGTTTTATTTAGCATTTCCTTGTGCTGTCCTTTAACAAATGTTAGTGGTATATGGACGTGAGTCTGACATTGGGGTGACAGCTTTTGAAGGTGAAAAGTTTCATCAGTTTATCTGTGAATTTGGTCTTATTTCAGAAGAGACAACTAAAAAATACAGTTTCATCCTGAACTGTTAGTAGGAATTAATGTGTAGTTTTATAAAACCATTGCCTAAAAATGGTAGCTTGCAGGACCTTTTTCAGACTAACACTATATAGATTTATCAGTGCATCAGTATGCTCTTCAGAACAGTGCTGCTGCAAGTTAGCAGGCAAAATCAACTAGATGATTAGTTCCTAGATGCTAAACAATAATTTGGGCTTATTTTCCTTGCAGTCCATGAAGTTCTTCTTTCATACATGTATCTTTTTCAGAGGACTGTGGCTGAGGTTTATTTATTACAGGAAGAGCTCTGTTCTAAACAGGAGCTGACACACTAGTTTTAAAAGAAGGCATGAGCAGCCTCACAACGTGCAGATACACAATAATCAAACCTCATGAAAGTCTTGAACTGACCTGTAGTTAGGGATGGGATTAAGCTTTGACTCAGAATGTGTTATCTCTTTCACATCTTCTATCATCCTAGCACTGAATGGTTTGGGTTTGTCTTTTTTTCTAATCATTCCTGTGGGTTATAAAAAAATAAATATGGAGGATTAAAGGTTTGAGAAATCTCTAGCCTGCAAAATCTTTAAGAGCATTTGCCACCTAGCAACAGCCAGGAACGTGTGTCTCTGAATAATCTGTAATTGTATGATTCAGAAGAAACCTCCACAATGTTTGTAACTGCAATTGTAACTTACATAGGAAGGGAAAATGCAGCAAAGGGCTCCGGTTACATCACTGACAAAAGGATTTCATTACCATAAGAAGTCCCTAACAGGGTGACAAATAATCAAGATTAAAAAGAATGTGTGGGACCAGCAGAAAGGGAAACAATGGTGTCCCTATTATAGCTGTGGCCTTTACAATAAATGATATGTCAGCTTTTTCATTTTGAATTGTTCTGGATAACTTGGTGATTTTAATTCATCAGCAAATGAATACTTAGATTAGAAGCTATTTTCTTTTCAAAGATGCATTTGCTAGCTTAGTCATGCAATAAATGCCACATTCCTTGAAAAGCTTGAATTGTCTTCCTATTGTTTTTAAATATACTGTTTATAGATCTTAACACCTTAAAAATATTCACAGATACTGCGTTAGTTTGCACAGATATGTAAGGAAAGTACTGGGAATTATGTGAGAGGAGGATAATTGCAACATGCATGAGCTGACCGACTATCGAAATCCCATTGGTCTGCAGTTTGTGGTGCTAATGAGATCATACAAAAAAATTACACAGATACTAATGCACATGGGTTCTATTTTGACTACTGTCATGCACAATTCTTTGCAACATCTAAAAGTGTGTTTTACCAGGTATCAGTTATCCCAGTTGCTCTATTTTCCTTTTTTCTTTTCCCGTACCTTGTGAAGGAAAGAAACTGAGGATATCCAAGGACACTGTGTCTTTCATACCTCCCAGACTTCTGCCCTGTTGACACTTGTTAAGGAATTTTACTCATGTGACATTGTTAAATTAACCTTGATCTGTTAAAAAAAATTAAACAAAAGGTCAGCTTCTAGATATATGGTCATTGCATTACTTAAAATTGCCTATTAAAAAGGTACAAAAAATTACTCTAGTTTAATATATGTTCTTTTTAAAACATGGGTCATAGTTTCTCAGTTAACACACCAACTTAAACCCAACAAAGACATTAATATGCATTACTAACAAAATACTTTTAATGCTAAAAGATAGACAGTGCATTGTTGCTAAATTAGACTAATACACTGTTTGGAGAATTCATTAGTCTAACCCCTTACAGGCAGCTGGTAAGATTCAATTCTGTTTCTGGCAGCAGGAGAGTACATGCTGGAGTATCAGAATTGGAGCAGAAAATTGTAAGTGCAGCTGAAATGGAAAGGGAAGCAGCAAGCTATTGCCAAGGGAACACAAGGATTTTTGTAATAAGTACATTCAGTGAATTTAGTACTAAGTATAAAATGCTCTAGAAAACATAATGTAAGTAACTGGAAATCTAGAAACCTCTCCTTTTCAGTCATGTTTGACATACTAAAAGAATTTTGACATTTGCACTGCCTTACCAGTTCAATATCAACCATTTCTGCGAAATACCATAATTGAGACAGGTCCTAAAAGTTTTGAGACAGGCAAAAGTTTTGAAAGCAGGGTTTTCTTTGACCCTGCTTACTTATAAATAAATGGCAAAAATCCTGCTTCTCTGAAGGCAAGATAAACCAAGTGATAGGAGGCAATATGAGTTTTGAGCCTCTTGTCAGCTATTAAAATTTACAAGTGGCTTCAGGATTCTCAGGACCTCATTTCACATCTACACCTGTATATATGTACCCATTTTGATTTCTTACAATACTGTGTATCTTAGCAGAGCAGCATAATTAGAAAAGTGTCACTGTTTTAAAAGTATGTTTTTTAAAATTTAAAATATCACAGAGTAATATGTATTAATGCTTACATCCTGATGGAATTGCTCCTTACTCTACCTGTCATGCTAAAATACTGATATGCATTGGGTAGGGAATCTCAACCCTTCCCACAGCAACTGTTCAACAACTGTATTTTATCTACTCTGTCCCTCTCAAAAGTTATGATCAAGGTGCTGAGGGAATACAGCAAATGATAATATTCTTTTATCTCTAGCAGAGCTTGTCCTTGGCTTTGAAAGACAGCGGTTAGAATTTATATGTTTTTTTTAAATGGGCATGGCAGAGACAAGACAGAAAGTGAAAATCCACATTGATCAGTGTAGTGTGGTGTCCAGGTCACTTAAAAGTCTACTGAACCCGATTTAAATCTCTGTTCAGTCAGCTTTAGACCATGTCTTGAAACTGAATTCCCAATTCCCAGGTGCGTGCTCAGCTGTGGGAGTTTCAGGGTGGTATCTGTTATTTAAAGGCATCTCAGACAAGCTTTGTCTTCATCCCGATACAAAGCAGAAACTGCTTCATTCCCTACAATTTGTTCTTACCTAAATCTAGGAAAAAGCAATAGATTCAATAGGAAATTTTCTGTCTTTACGTTTTACTAAGGTACTTATGATATAATGTCCTTTTTATTTCAACATCTAGTTGGGACTGAAAAGTATGATCTGGAGCAGCTCATATTATGTTATACAATGTTCCTGCTAGTTTGCCTTTCATCCCCCAAAAATGGTGCTAGAGTCCACTAAAGGGTATAAGCATAAATGTTTCTTTCTTCACTCCTAATGTTCTTTTTAATATCTGAAGATACTTTAAGATGCTTCCCCCCACTACCTTCCTAATGAAACTGAATAAATACTTTTGACTTCTTTTGACTTCTAAGTCATTTTGGTCCTTTCTCTTCAAACTTTCTTTAAAAATGTCATATGAATACAAGTTTTAGAGAAAGTTCACCATCTCAAGGGCACTTTCTAAAATTCATGAGTTCCTGTCTTCAAACATGAATTTTGTTTATATAGGCTGATGCCAATAGACTTAATGTGCATGATAAAATTGTACTATAACCATGCATTTTGTATTAGACTGTTACTTTTATTTCTCTTATCACTACTCCTTTCCAGTTAACATCCTCCTCACTTACATCTTGAGTTTGTTATCCCTTAGGAGGTTTTTTACTCAGCTTTTACAGAGCAAAATGTTTATATGATTAGAGTCACTGGATTGGCATATTCCTCATTTTAATACAGCAAACCCGTTTATAGTAGGTTCTGTTATATTTGGTTGCAATACTCTAGCAAAGAAGAATAAAATCCAACAAACTATTTTGGTACCTTACACTTCTCCCATTAGGATTCCACTGAAGGAAATTCTTTAGTAAGAGTCAGACCCCTTCAGACACCCAGACACTATAATTATTCCCATGGAAGTCAGCTGTCATCATCTGAGTCCTCTGGGTCAAGTACAGGCCAGCAAAGAGCACTTTTGTGAATCCCCCTTTCCTAGAGCTTATCTTCTGGTAATCTCAAACTCTGTTCTTCAGAGACTGATGTATTCTGGCTTCCTACCACCTGGTAGCTTTTCTCACTTGCTAAGGTATCCTCTGTTCAGCCCTGTGGATGCTTTCATGTTTTCTCAGGCTAATGTGGAAAGATTGCTAGAAGGAATTAGGCACAGTGAACATGCATCTACTGAACATTTCAATATTTGTAGTTGTCATGACTCTGCTTTTGTATTGTGCTTCTAGAGTTGATAACGAGAGACATTGCATCCCTATTTACTCATCTTTTCTGTATTTATTCCCTTTCTAATGAGATGAATGCAAATTGGGGAGAGAAGGAAGAGAGGAAACCTTTCCCTTCTCTATGTGATTATGTGACATAGCTGCTCACCCTGAACAGTGCTGATCATCAAGTACCCCAGTAGCAGTAGGGACAGACTTCCACCTTTTAATCATGAATATCAGTTATGCTGCTGCTTTTCAGAGACACAGACTCCTCTAGCCAAAGATCAATGAAAATCTCCAACAAAGGGGATGTAGATTTGCTCACAATAGGAAGACAGTATCTTCTTCTTGTTCCCTTTTGGCAGTTTTGCCTCAGAAGAATTGGTTACAGATTTTCTGGGAACTTTTTTTGGAAGAGTTTCCCTTTGATCCTAAGAATGCACCAAAAGCTGATCCAACCATAGTTAATGTTCCCTTCTCTGGGTTATTTGTGTGTGGCTACTGGGAGAATTGATGTATTCAGTCCTCCCGCTTTTACTTTCTATAGACCCCAAACTTGGAGAGCATCCTAGGTCAGAAGAAGTAGTGAATGATATTATTGTCCTACAGGACCTCGTACTACTCCAAAACCAAACACAAGCTGAGTAGGTGTTTTAATGATTTCTATTTGAAACATGTTGCTGCTTACACTTTTATTCTTTCCCAGTGATATAGACATAATTTTGAAATGGTTAATTAAAGGGAAACTTAGAAGAGTTTGTTAAATGGGAAAGTAAGACTGTATTAAGTTCAGCCATCGCAGAAGACAGTAACAGGAACTATTATCAAGGGCAAAAAGGCTAAATTTAGCCCACTCCTTTCAATACTTTATCTGAGGTCAAGGTCTTATTGTTAATAGCTGCCTTTCTTTCTGCTAAGTCATGGAGTTTAGGTTATATGCTTCTATATCAAAAAATATCAGTATGATCTAACATGAACATTAGATCTCTTCATACTTATCCAACCATGCAGCTGTTAGGCACTAACCAGTTCACTGTAGCCATTTAACCTGAGAAGGAATTCTTCAGCTAATTTTAATACTATTTCATGGAAGAGTTCAGTATTTTTGGAGGCATGTTTAAAATCTAAGCCTGTTGGGCAGAGACAGGCTTAGCCGCCTCTGTTCCATAGCCCTAAAACACAGAGGACAAACAAGGCAGGCAGATAAAGCAGTTTAATAGAAAAAGCTTTCTTTTTAGAACAATGTTTCTAACATATTTTGCTAAGCTGTAGGTTGAATACACAAGGAACTTGTTGCTCTCGTATAAGGCAGAGCAAAGAACCTTGAGCTATCACCAGTTCTGACCTAGGACTTAAATACTTGGAGAAAGCTGTGAATCACCTGATTTGAGATTCAAACAGGAACCTGTAACTCTGTAAAAAACTTAGTTCCCAGGTACTCTATGAATATGGATATGTTAACACATCTTATTTCAACAAAATAAAGAGATATTAAATTTCAATATCTAGTAGTACGTTACAAAGCTGGTAGTTCCTTAAAACGCCTTTGCATCTGAAAGACTTGGGAACTATGTATCAGTCGTGGTAAGGAAAACCTGAACTAGCAATTACATGAAATTGGAAGTGTCTTTGTGCAGTGGCAACTACTTATGTGCCAGTAATATGGTCCAGACATCTATGATGTCTTAGGGAAGACTATAAAGTACATTAGAATTGTTTGCTGATAGCCTGTCATATAATTTATAACAGCCTGATGCAATGAATATAACTTCTTATTTATTTGTTTACCCAGTACAGGCTTTACTGAAAAACATTAAACAAGGTTTTCATTAATTTCTTACACTCTGCTGTTTGCTATTTAAAAGCCAAAAATTAGGGTAGCATCATTGGTTATAAATTCTCTGTTAACTTCTACTTGGTCGAATGTAGAGCTTTTACCAGATTTCTACAGTTAATATTTTCCAAAGTAAACTCATATTTATTTTCAACAAATAGTTCATCATGAGACTGAAATCAATTTTATGCAGACATACCACAGATGGTACCATTCAAATGAATGAGCGTAGCAAATAATGCATAAAGTTGATGCATCAAATTAATTAAATATTTGTGGGGGAAACGTATCTGATACTCTTCTCAACAGATTTTGTATCCTTTCATAAAAAAAATGCCAATCCCACACACTAGTTAGGAATTGGAATGATGTTCTTAAAGAAACAGGTCTTTACATCATGAAAAAAGGCCTCACAGCTTCTAAGCTTGCCTTCCCTGTTAGTATCTCCTAAGTGTAATTTTTAAAAGCTCTTCTTTCATCAACTTATGTGTCTAACTTGTATTTCTTCTCTATAATTATTTTCTGTATTTTCTCTGTAATCATTTTCTATGTAATTTATCTCAAGGGAATTTGAATGAATCAAACAAGTAGTCTATTTTGTCAGAATTTTAATGATATTTTTTGATAACCTTTTTCTTATTTACCATAGTTTTATGGATCCTTTCATCCAAGAATGCATGCCACAATAACTGAAAGCCTGCTGATAAAATTTTTGTACTTAGATTAGTTCCCTGACTTTTGTCACTTCTCCCCTGAAACGAAATTTACCCAGTGCAACTGGGATATTAGCTGGTGTGGAAGGATGGCTGGAGGACCTGTGCTTGCGAGGCTCCCATTCCCTGCCATTGCTCAGATAATCAGGTAAGCAGAATATCCATCACTTCTAGCAAGTGAGTGGTGCTGCTGCCTTCTGAAGTGAGAGACCTGAACAGACCTTACCTGCAAAGGGCTGTTTACACTGATGGTGTTGGACTGATTCCCATATAAATCTCTTCCAGGCACAGTTTAGGACTTCCAGCTTGGTTTTGTATAAAAAACATGACTCCATTTCTAAATATCTCTGACTGATGTTAATTCTGTTTATCAACAGGTGCAGGTGCATTATGTTTGCTCATAATTGTCAAGTTACAAAAGATGCTTTTTTATTCACTTTAAGGAAAGGGAGGTGGCTTTTCTATGTTTTAAATATGTAAAACTTATGAGTACTTATAATTGATATTGCATCCTACATCCTATGCTTTCCAGTTCAACTCTGCTTAATAGCATTTTGGTCTTTACACAGTTCAATGTAATGCTTTTCTGTTTATTTATTTATATATTTTTACATTCTAATGTGGAAAAACACAGAGCTTTCAGTTTTAGCTAGAATTGTTGTTAACCAAAATGACACAGGTTGCCATCCCCTTCAAATTAATTTCTCAGGTTTCAATGTGGCATATGCAGTTAAATATGTGTCAACAGAACAAATAGTCTTATAAATTCTTATGCAAGATGTTCCAAGAATGCAGTTAGAAGGAGACAAAGAGGACTGATGAATGATAAAACACAGTGCAGGCTCATTAGCAGTTCCACAGTGAACGCCTTTATGTGGCTAGTGCCTTTCCTTTCCCCTCCTTCTCAAAAGCAGGAGACTTCCAGGAGAGACTGAACTTTAAATTCGTTTTGGCATTCTTACAGGGAGGAATTTACTAGTAGCTACAGCAATAAGAGTTAGTGATTTAGGACTAACTTCAGTGTATCTGCTTTTCCTTTAACTCCTTAAAGACCAGACTGTTATTTTACAACATAAATAGATTTTTAATTTTTTCCCCTCTCATTTGCAGACTGAGTTAGAGGAAAATAAAGAATTCCATTTATTTGGACTTCTGCAGCAAATCTGTAACAAAGTCAGAAACAGATGCCTGGATTCTTCTATCTCCTGCTCTAACCATGAGACTCACAGTGTGTTTTTGCTGATACATATGTGATAACTCATGGGTTTTGAACAGACAGCATTCTGAACAGTTAGGAAGCTGCCCAAGTAGAAGCTGAGTCATTGGTGGATGATGTTTTTAACTGGTATCATCATCTCACCATCCACTCTAGCTAGCATTGGCTTGGCTGTGTATTTCCTTGCAGCCCAGCCATTTGCTTCTACGCCATTCCTCCCAGGGAGTGTTTCTAAGCTGCTCTTCAATATGCCCCACTCCTTATGTAAATCCCTTAAGATACTATACTGCTTAAGAGAAGCTAGAAACCTGAGAACTACATGAGAGACAGCTAGGCATCATTTAAATCTATAATTTAATTCTGATTATAGGGGAAAAATATGCCAAACATTAAAAAAACAAAGATAGTACCTGTATAGCAGATGGCTCCTTAATAGGCATATTTATTATAGTGAAGCCTGAGGATGCTTCAGGCTTACTTTCACACTGGCTGCTCCTAGCATTAGTACACTGAGAAACTATACCAGCCAAAATAAAATAAAATAAAATGGAGAAGTTATCAGTTCCACGGCATGTAATAAAGCTTCATAATTACAGAACTGAAGGATTGCTGAAGGGACAGATCACAGCATCAAAAGAAGCATAAAGGCTGAGTCAAGTGGCAGGGATTTTTAGTTGTCAAGCAAATTGGAAAGTCGACTAATATAACAGTTACACTTTGTTGTAATACAGTGCTAAATGGAAAAACACCCTTCAAGCACTGGTATTGTTGGATCTCATGGGGAGTCATTCCAATCCTTGCATAATACAGTGAAGAAGCTTTACCACCGTTAACCAAAGGGAACCCAAAGCAGAAACTTTTAACAAAAGGATTTAACTGTTTCTCTCTAAAATAGACCCAGACCATTGGCTTTCCACCAAGCAATTTAACCTGTATAAAGGAGAAGCATAGTTAAACCACCCTGGAGCTCTGACTCACAGTTTCAGGCATCCTCCTTGTTACAGAGGGGAAACAGTTTGCACCACCCTTTTTCCTGGCACAGCCTGTTTCCTCCTCTCCCACTCCAGGACACAGCCCAGCGTACTGTAGTGATAAGACAAGGGAGAATGGCTTTAAACTGAAAGAGGGTACATTTAAATTAGATATTAGCAAGAAATTCTTCCCTGTGAGGGTGCTGAGGGACTGGCACACTTTGTCCAGAGAAGCTGTGGATGCCCCATCCCTGGCAGTGTTCAAGGCCAGGTTGGATGTGGCTTTGAGCAACCTGGTCTAGTGGAAGGTGTCCCTGCCCACAGCACTGGGGGGGCGTTGCAACTGGATGATCTTTAAGGTCCCTTCCTACCCCAATTATTCTGTGATTCTAAGGATTTCAATACAATGGAACTCCTGTTTTTCTCACAGAGTCCAATTACTCTGTTAAAAAAGGTGTATTTGCCACTTAAGTTATCAAATATGGTCACTGAATCTGAGTGTGGACAGGCCTTTACACTAGCCCTTCCAAACCTGACCTTCAGTTCTGGTTTACTGGTCTCCTGTCCTACCCACTGATGGAACAAATTAAATTGATGGGTATGCTCTCAGTTCTGCCATAACTAATTTTTAAGGTCAAGTAAAGCATCGTGAGGTCACCTACTGATGTGGTACTGGTCCTTTGCAGCACAAACTTTACTGTCAGCCTACCTTCAAAGACACACAAATTATATCCAGGTCTTTAGAAGATCTCTTCATTTAGTCCCTAGTTCTGTAAGTTCTGGGATTTGGACTCGATGTTCCTTAGGGCTCCCTTCCAACTCAGGATATTCCGTGATTCTAAATTGGACCTCTATCTCTGCAAATTGCACCCTTCTCTTCCTGTTTTCCCCAAACTTGAAGCACTGGGAAAAGTATTACAGGTAGACCTAGACCTTGTGGTTCTCTGGTATAGCAATCTCTTTCCAAAAGTAATTTAAAACACAATATAACTGTCCCTCAGTGTCTTGCCCAGGAAAGAATCTACTTCACTCCCTTCTTCTTCTGCCTCAGTCCTTCAGTAGTCCTCCCAGGTGAGATCTAACTTTCTCCTCTCCTATCTGTTGCTGAATCAGACTGGGGACAGATCAGATGATGATGGTGATCCCCTCCAGCAAATGTCCCTCTGTTGCCTGTGCACCTACTATGGCAACAACCCCGTTATGACCGGGTTTCCCACCCACTAAGAGTCTGAGATTGTTACAAGATGGACGGCTTCATTAAGCAGGATATTTTACTGTCAGCAAGCGTATCAGTGCTTTCTGCTCGTCAACAGCTGTTTGAGCATTATGGCTGGGGATTCAGAAGTGTTGCTTTAAACATATACATCTCTAGCTGGCCCATGACTTATTTTCATGAGACTGTATTTTCTCCTGTATTGTGCTACCTCGCAGCTGTCATGAGACTTTAAGCTGAAGTGCTTAGTGACAGTGCTTTCTGTGCCATTGTTATTTGTTTGGAAGGGGATTTCCAAGCATTGTGGAAATCATCATTAGTTCCATTGTTGCTTTATGGTTCCTTTAATTTTTTTGCAGCAATGACTCAAGTCCTTCAACCATATTCCATTGCTGTATCTTTACAGAAAGTTGGTATCAGTGATAGTCTACAAATCTCAGAATCTTGTTCTGTTGCTTCTCAAAAAGGGGAAAATATCCTTTAGCATTTTAAAGAATCCTTTTTCTTCCAGCTTACACAGCTTGTAGACAGATGACTAAAATGTACCGTGGGTATGGCAATGACTTCATAGTTACTGCTTCCCAGTTTAAATTGTAAATCTTCTGACATACTCCATAAAAATATCTTGAAAGTTTTTCTCTTATGGTGAATCTTTATTATAAACGGCTTTATAAATTCATCATGAACATAAAAGGAAAAATTCATGAAAGCTGAGTGCACTATAAGTTGTACTTGGCAGCTGCACTGGGTAATGTACATGACAGAAAAATAGAAACAGAAAAATTAATAGACAGTGGATATGAACATGAGCTATGTCAGAATTGTTCTAAATCACTAAAGTTTGACAAAAGATTCATTCTCCAAAGATAGCTTTTAAATTATTGGATTTACACCACTTTAGAATAAATTGTCATTCCTTTGAATATCCTTTGGAAAAGAAAGTAGACATTAAAGGAAAATGCAAAGTTTACTTTCCAGTTAAATTCCAATAATGAAACACCTTTATAGAGATGCATTTTTTTCTCAATATAGATCAGGATAGTAAAAAATTGTACACAATTTGTTTTCTTAATAAAAAACATCCAGGCCAAAAATTTCACACTTGTTTCATTAGGAGATTTTGAGGGTGGCTGACTTGAAGTGAGACAGCTTGGTTTGAAAGGTTTTCATATCTTATTTTAAATTACTCTCACTCAGGCAGTGTCCCCTGTCATTAAGATGGTACAGTGAACTGTGATGGGCCACAGGCAATGGCAAAACCAATCTTCCTGGGAAGCCCAGACTGTTGAGAAGAATGGGAATACAGGTTGCATCTGGGGTACCATGGGAAGGAGAAGGGACAAGTTAGCTTTCAAACCAAGGCAGCTCTACAGGTCACAGGGGCACAAGGGCAATAGCTTTCCAAATTGCTCAACTGCTAGTCCTGTTTCAGAGGATCTCTTTCAGATTTGTGACTGTTCTGGGTCCTGAGCATCTGAGCTGTCCTGTGAGTCCTATGCTAATGCTGTGAGGATCAGGATGGTGTAGGAACCTAGTCTGAGGTAAAATGGCAGGTCACTGTGCAAAGCTGTGGACTAAGATTACAGGGATCTGCTTTACAGCTTTGTCTTCTTATGCTTGGCTGCTTGCTGGCTTCCTAAGCCTGTATTTCATTTATATAAAGATACATTTCACATCCATGACTGTGACAGCCAGCATGCCTTGTCTATTGGAACAAACTAGCAGTATTCCATACACAGCAGTTCCCAGAGGGTCCCAGAGCATTTGGGATCAGTGCCTTGGCAAAGAAATGTTCTCATTGCTACAAGAAAAAGAATCCAATGGAAATAATTCTTCTGTTCAGAGTATTTGTTGTTTGGTTGTTTTGTTTTCTTAAAGAGCTTTCTTCATGTTCACCCAAGGACTTCCAATTTCTACATTTTCCCATGCCGGCATCATCAGGACTCTGTGTTATTCCAAAGCGTTTGCATTTTGATGTGAGGATAGTGCATCCTTCTGTTAGCACAGAACCAGAGCACAGCCTGCAATATGTAATAAGAAGAGCTTTCACAGATACTGGTAAAATCCTATTTTGAAGAATTTACCTCTAAGCCATGTGATGCGTCCAAGTATTTTCCTTTCTAATACAAACTTCAATATAAGCTTGTATTCATAGACATCGCTGTTAAACACCACTGGCTGAACCTTTGCTGAATGACATTTTGTGTTCCTTGTTTCCACTCAGCACATGTATTTGGATTCCTCTTTGTAAACATTATCAGAGCCACTATTAAGAATTCCCACCTTCCCATCACTGTCTTTCACAGTCTCCACAAAGACAAACTCCTGCCTGATGTTAACTGGCATATTTTTCTTCCACAGCCAACAGTTTCTGTTTCTGTTTAAGAGAGGATGCTGCAAACTGGCTTCTTCTTGGACATGAGACGTTGACTTCCTTTCTTTTTACATTACCTGTGGTCTTTGTAGGATTGAGGTAGTGAGGAGGGATTGACACTTTCCCAGGTTCCAAGGAGAGGCAACTGAGTACGGACCAGCTGAGAGGTTGGCTGACCTGTGTCGCAGGAAGGTCCATAGGGTGGTTGAGGTCAGGAGAGAGAGAATGGATGCAGAAGAGTTAGAAACTGTTTGACAAGGAAATGAGAAAAAGTATTAAAGCCTTGGAGTAGGAGACACATGTTGTCTTTGCGAATGTGAGATGTTGGGGAAGAGGAAGCAAGAGAGGAGAAAGATAAAGATTGAGGGGAAGAGGAAGGGATGGGAAGGGAAGGGGAAGGGTTGGGGAAGGGAAGGGAAGGGAAAAGGGAAAGATAAGCTGGGGAATGCAAAGCATGTGGTTGGCTCAGGGTTTTTTGCCTAAAACAGGGCTCATGGTAAAGCCTGATGTATGCTTGGGAGCAGTGCCATCAGGAGAAAGTGAGAACAACATGTATGCCAGATACAATGGACAGGAAGAGATAAGGGCTGTTCTGCAGCCATTATCACCTGCAGCTGGTATCTTCTGCAGCCATCATCTCCTGTATTTTTAAAACAGTCTCTGTGGGCAATTTTTGTTGAGTCCATTATTTATGGAGGTAGTGCAGACCAAGCTTCCAAGCTGGAAAGTATGCCAGCTTGCCCCAAAAAACTTTCTGGAGTGGATCCAAGAGCAGCAGGGCTGCTCAGGGTTTCATGCTCCCTGGTGTTATAGCAGCGATGCCCTCACCATGATGTAGGAGAGAGGAGAAGCACTCTTTCCCTGGGCTGGGGACCTGTCTTGTACATAAGCACTAGTGAACATGTGAGTCAGTGAGTTTGTGGGTTAGGGAATTTGTGAATTGATGAAGTAGTGAACTAGACACTTAACAAGTCTGTTAAAAGGAGATTGAGTCTTTCACTTTTACCTAGTGAGCTCATGAATTCAAGTCTGACTCACAGGGTTTGTTGTCCTGTAAATTTGAGAGGTCAAAATGAACCATGACATTAGGAACTGGCACACTGTGTAGGTGAGACACAAGTTGCTTTTGTTTGCATGTTTGGGGGGGTTATTGGTTGATTGGTTTAATTTTACACTGAGTCTTCTTTCCATTTTTCTGTTTGCTAGTGTCCAGTGCCATATTTTTTGCAGGCATTCTGGACTTTGTCACTTCATTACTTCATATTTACTGTTGTTTTATCTGAGCATAATTTCCTGTTGGCAAATTGTTCTCATCAAGCCCACAGAAAAAATTCAACTCACTTCCCATGCTCTCATTCCCCTTTATTCACCCAATATAAATGATTCTGTGGATTTGAACATAACTTCTTCAGAACAAGGGATGACAGATCATGGGGGACAGAACAGAAAATAACCAGGCCTTACAGCAGGCATCCAAACTTCTTAGCACCATCTAAGGTGCTGAAGATGACACCAGATAGGTCATGCTCCCAGGTCATGTCAGTGGGCCAGAGGTTTTATTTTGCTGAACACCTAGTCCTAATTTCATTTACACAAAACCACAAGCATCTTGAATTATTTATACTTGGGAGATTAAAGAGTAAATAAACTACCCAGATGAAATATTCAGTGTTCTTATGACAGAGAGAGGACACAAGTATGGGTCTGTAGGTTCTTTGGGGATAAGGCATGGGGAAGCTTAGGAGAAGCACCCATTAATTTATGCATACGGTTAATTTTCCCTAATATGTGTATTTTGATTTTTAGAATGTTTTAGAAGGGTCTCCAAGTCAAAGCCTTGCTACCGGTCACTGGTGCTTCCCCTAATGGCTGATACTGCTGCTAGCTAAGTGGACAGCATAACTATTCAATGCACCGAGAATAATGAGTGTGAAATCACTCGTTACCCATGAGACAAGCAGCTACTGCTCTCACCCCATACTGATACACCCGGGGCATATGAAACTAGGATGCTGTAGGAACTGCTTGGCTAAGAAAATTTCAGTGGTCTTACAGTCTGTTGCTGCTGACCTGTATTCAGATTTTGCCTCCAACTTTAGTAGTCTGAAGGTCTGCCATCCATCAGAACATAGAAAGTGCAATGTTTCTGTCACAGCTGAGCAGTTTTAGCTGCACTGTTGCCTCGTGTCCTCACTGCTCTGGGTTACACCACTACAGTTGCACTGCACTCCACATAGCTCGTCCTCAATGGCAAATTCCAGGTGCTTTTTGGAAACCTTTCTCAGGGTTTAGAAGACTGAGATAAATTCTGCAGAGCTTCATGCTGTTTTCTTAGGAAACTGGAAATAGGAATGAAAATATGATCTTTTTCACACGGTAAACAGCTTCTGGGAAGATTTTGGAAATCTGCCACAGGTCTATGCAGCAGCTGTTGTGAAGCAGGGAGAATGGTAGAGAGCTGGGAACCAAGACCAACAGCTGCAGAATTCTTTTTTACAGCTGTCTCATGCTCTTTTCCTTTGGTACACATCTTTCCGTTCTGTGGTGTTTGAGAGCAAACCCTATATCTGTGTCAGGGGTGTGCACCCCATAGTGACAAGAAGGTTCCCTAGGTTTTTTTAGTGATGATCTGCCTGGAGAGCACTTCCTCTGGATTGAGAGATAAAGTGCTTTTTCTGAGAAGTACAAGAAATAAGTCATTTCACCTTTGGAAGACCTTCCATAGGTGATACTAATGAGGAAGGCTGACCAGTGAGAAATGAAGTGCAGCCACCCCCTTGTCCTGTACATTGCTCCATGAGACGTTCAATGTAAAGCTACCATTTCCTGAGCTGCCCTTGTATAGCTGTTATTCTTACCTCCCAAGTAATGCCTGACTAAGGTAGCCACTATGTCATGACAGAATTATACAGACCTCTCCAAGTTTTGCAGGAAGCCCATATGTTCTTTCTGTGTGCCACCTCTTCCCAAAGTCCAAAGTACCAAAACTGTAATGGGTTTCACAGGAATGCAATAGTAATTCATTGTGGTGGGTATTTGAAGATGTAGGTAAAACTTCTCAAATTTAAAAACTCTGGACTTAGCAAGAGCCACTGAAATGATGTGATCACCTTTACATGGAAGGAAAGAGGATAACTATGCATAAAAAAGATAATCAGAAAATGTTTTAAGCAGGAGCTCTGTAAGCTTTAGGTATACATTCACAGCTCCCTTAGATAATTCTCTACTGAATCTCTCAACACTTACTATTCTTCATATACATTATTATTAAACAATCCAATTCCAGCCTTTTGTCACATTTCAGCTCTTCAGTCATACTTATGACATGTTGAAAAGTGATACTTTTTTCTACCGGGAGTGGCTGAAAATCTGATACAAAAATGCTACTGAATTAATCCCTTCTCACACCTTGTGCTTTGTTTTAATGTGTTTCTTAGATAAAAGTTACAAAAGAATTTGTCATCAGCTTTGTGTCATAACACTCTCTGCAGAGACTACATCATTTCAGAACCCTCAGCATAGAAAATGAAATTGCTCTGAGATTACAGCATTAAAAGACTTTTAACACAATGTAGAAGAAAATAAGTAGCATTCAGTTACCAAAAGTGCTTTGGTAACCATCTACACCTTCATCATCTTTAACCAATTTAAACATTGCATTTGATAAATCTTCACCTAACATACAAAAGCAACTTATAGAAGATGGAAAAGCTTTTATGTGCCTTTCAATGGCATTACATACAGACAACGATTTTTGGTGAATAAGCCTCAGAATATTTCTGTATTCTGCTGACAAAATGAAACATATTCTGAAATTCCTAGACTTTTGGCCATATGAGAGTGACTTTCAGATCAAGAGTTGTCAGTTATGTATGTCATTGATTTATGGAGTATATGATCTCAGCAGTTAGAGAAAAGAAAATATTCTTGTATTTATTAACATAGTTACTAGAATATTCCCCTTGAAAGCCTATATTAACATGACCACGATAATTATTTAATTCCAGTTATTGAAAGTATCAGAGGCCACTGAGAAAAGTACATCCTTTTCAGCAAAGTCTTTAATTGTTTTCTCCTTTTAAAGAAGGAGCTATTATATCTTCTACAGTGAAGGGGTATCTCTTGTTTTGCAGATGCGATATTTCAGTCATCTTTAAAGTTATGGTCACCATATATAGAGATATATAATTCAATAAATAGAAATACATGAGGGCCACAGCCAACCCTAACTCATCATCACTTACCTCTTTAGTGTCTGTCCACAGACAGGTATCATATTTGACTGTATATGACATTTTAATCAGGTAGGGCAGCACAGTCTTTACAGAGGGTAATTCTAGCTGAAGGCCTTGGAAGTCAGATAGAGCTTTTCTGGAAGATACCTAATGTAACATCTTTCTTACACTTCAGCAGCAGCTGAAACCCTTTCCATATGAAGTTTATGATCAAACATACAAAATTTAATTCAATCACTCATAAATCTCTCTAGGAGTGAGCACTCATCACACTTGTTTAAGCTGTCCCTGGTCTTCAGAAACCAGAAGGAATTTCCACATCAGGGTCTTCTGGAGGAGGTACTGTCTCTGGAATGCCCATGAGGTCTTTCTCTTAAGCTCAAAAGGGTCCCAGCTTGCTTTCCACTTTCCTCAAAAGGCCACAACTCTTATTTGTACCATTTGATAGTGTGTGTTGGAGAATACATCAGTGACACAGTAAAACCCTCAGTTGCTGAGGGTGTCCTTTATTTATAGGATGCCAGGCCTGTCATGAAACTTCCATAAAGCTCTAGTAAACCTGCTACTTAAGGAAGAAAAAATAGAAACCAGAAGGGCTGGTTTCATGTTTCTGCCCTTCCCACAGTACTCACTGTGCAATAAAGCATATTGGACTTCAAATAGCGTTAAGCATTGTCTATTCATATAGCTCTATGTGAAACCTATGAATGTTTTTCTTTGTGTACCATTTCCTTAACTGGGTTACAAATGCATAAATGAAGTGCAGGGGAGCATCAGTCTTCAATAGTCAATGGCTCAAAGGCAACACCAAACCCATGAATTTGCATTTCAAGTCTGTAATTCAGGGAGGCCACAGAGTAACAGAAAATCATATTTTTTCCTATGCTTTTTCTTTAGACTTTTTTGAAGGATTTTATTTCCTCAGAGTGAACTCCAGCCAGAAACAGGGTTTACTCAGCAAATAGATCTGGTGGTGTTGGCTGGCAAAATTCATGCCAGTAGAGTTTAATGGAATGGTTCGGCCTTCTCCATATCCTTCTGATGAATGAAATAAAAATGTCCCTTACCTTTAAGGAAGTAGTGCACCCATGGTGAAAAGGTTCTTCTGCCAGCAGGGAGTGCTGACCCTCATGCATCGTCATCAGCCTTTACAGACAGAAGCTGCCCATTTTTTGACATTGTCCTTAAAACCTACCTCTGGTCAGCTAAGCCCAGGCAGATGCTGGCTAATTCAGACTGTGTTGTCATTAATGATATAGTTCAGGTCAGACTTATGCTTCTGAAGTGATTCTCCTGATTATGCCCACTTACTGAGCTTTGGTTCACATCACAGAGAGGTCTTGGCGTGTGTGGATGAGGTCTTCTTAAGGTTCCTGCAAAAACTTCCTCTTGGATGAAAGCAAACCAAATGTTTGGTTTGGTTTCATCAAATTGTATGCTTCAGTACTGCACTAAGTGTGCTCCAGCCACTACCGGGCAGCCAGTGCAGTCAGACAAAAGCTGAGATATGTCTAACATCAATGTTGGATCATCACCGCCACCTTGGATTGCAATCTGCAAAGTTGGATTCACTCCAGCTGCATCACAGAGCTAGCTAATATAAACATAGCCTTGGCAGGACAGAGATGGGAGACTTTTCTTTTTTCAGGGGTCAGACAAAAAAGTCTTTTCTGGGGCAGAGTCTGATGTTCAAGAGTACATTGTTCTAATCATCATGCTTCCTGTGTTTGTGCAATAGGTTTTGAAATCAAAAGGAGGTTTTGGACATGGTAAATGGGAGGACAGTTTGGTGTTCCATAGCCAAGCTGCTTGATTTTATCTGTAATGAATCCGTGACTAAGTCATGATGTCTCCAGGCACATGCTTTCAGACTGGATGTTGGAAACTTGTAAAAGACCTCCAAATTAAAATTTGGCTTTAAATAATAGGTCACTTTACCTCCCCCTTAAAATAGAGCAGCAATGTGTGCATTGGACCCAACTTGAATAAAGTGGGAGGTCACCACTGGTGTAGGTTTGCACCTGCTCATCTCTGCTGTGAAACATTGTCCTCCCTTGGAAATTAGAGCATAGCTGACCTTCGAGGAGTGGGATAAAATCATGTGTTGCAATGTTATCATCATTAACAGTTTACTGTTTTCTCCCTTGGTCAAAGTTTTAAGTAAGTAGCAGAGTTCAGTGTCACTTTTATGTCCTCTACATGTTGATTTTTCCTTTTGCTGTGATTTGGTTTCTCTGCTCCACTGCCACAAGGAGCTTTGAAGCTTTGAAGCCTATGATAGGTCCTGAGAAAATTTTATTGGTGGGGAGAGAAATACAGTGGGCCACAGATATTTAGCAGAAACCCATTCAGCAGGTTGCTGACCCCACTGGAATTTAGATCATCCCCGGTAAAATAAAAGGACAGCTGGATATGTGCAGCAGCTATTTTTGGTTCTGGAACAATCATTTTGGATTAGAGAAAGCTAGGTGCAAATGAAAGAGACCCATAGCTGTCTCACATTTTGAGGATTAATGACTAGTCAGTTAGCCCTAAGAAGGGTGAACAGGAAGATGGAAGACAATCTGTTTTAGCACGATTTGTGAGTTGTACTGTCACTAGCATTTGCCCACGAGAAACATTCAGGCACATCATGTTTACAGCAGCTGCTCTGAAGTCTGAACAACCATATCAAACCACAGATTTCTCCCGACGCCCTGAAACCGAAGCAGGCCATGCTGAAACTCCCATGTGCAGATGGAAACTCACAGCTATTATCTTCTGTTTACTTACCATGCCTGTGGAATGGACCATGACAGTCTCCCAGTGATTTCCAGTCCATCCCGCTGTGCCTGTGTGGGCAGAGCCACCACTGCTCTCTCACAGCGGTGGGAGGCAGCCAGGCTGCCTGCAAAGGCAATGCTGAACACACACTGGGTCTATCACTGCCCATGGCAAAAGCCAGGATTTCCAGCCCGCAGTGCTGAATGGGATGTTGTTTCCTGTAGCAATCCTTCCCCAGGATGAGTGATAAGGAGAAGATTAAACTTGCAGTGTGATCCTGCTTCTGGCTGTTGGAGGCTTTTGAAGAAACTGTGACAATGATCACTTATGAGCTAGGAGATTAAAAGCAGCTTCTCTTCTTTTAAAATGCAGAGCCACCACTCCAGTTACGGTGGATGTGAGACCAGCCTGGTTACAGAACAGGATAAGAGCTCACTTGGACTTAATCCAGTCCAGGGGCAGAAAGAACTACAATGAAATCAAACGTTTCAAAACACAATTACTGCCTGAGACAGTAAACTGTGCCCAAAGGACAAATTATGCATCAAAATTTCAAACCCTGCCTGTTTATGTGCATTCAGGAACAATTTTTCATCAAAGCAAACCTTTCTCTTTTTTTATGATGGCTGAATCAGAAGGCAGTGGAATTTTCTCTGTAGAGAGAACTCTACAACTTTTTCTTTAGAGAAGAATTGTTTTCCATAGTTGGCATTGAGTGGAAATCAGGAAAGCTGCTAGATCAAGAGTCCCCAGAAGTAGGATTTCTTATCTAGATAAGCCTGCTTGTGTTAAAAACCACCAAGAGGCTGTAGCAGAGGAGTTGGCTAAAGTCCAAATTACTTCCAACAGCTTTCACAGTACTACAGCAGGTAGCTTCTACCCTGACAGAATGAAACTAAAGGGCATGTTTCAGCCTTCAGATCCACGAACACAGCTTGATGAACTGCATTTTACAAAATCTCCATTGTTTCTTTCTGATGCATGAGTAACTGAGCTGGCACCTCCAAGCCTTCAAGAGCCCAAGACTGCTCCACGGGCCATGTGTAAGGTCCTTTACCCTTTGTTTGCAGCTTAGTCTCAGGTTTTATATGACTCCAAAGACACTGTAGTCTGACAAATCTTAATACGCTCATTCCTTGAATAGGAATACCCACTAGCCAGTCTAGTTTCCTGACAACTAATGACCTTCTTATCTGGCTTACATTTCTAAAACAAATTTTCAAACACAAACTCTTTTTTCTTCTTCTGTTGATTTGCTCAGCCCTGTTCACAGGCCTGCAGGGTTACAAACCCTCTCTGATCATATTCTAATGAGTCTTTAGTACTGACTGTCTGTTAATGTGAATAAATCACTCCTTCTTAGTCACTCTTTGTCCAAATAAAGAGGTCTGTTCCGATAACAAAAATGTTACAACCAGCCAAGAAACAGTTGGATAAAATTAGAACAGTTCTTCAGGGCTGCCAGGAGCAGGGCTTAGCTCACTCTGCCTCTGCCTGGCTGATCCTCACTACCGTGGCCCCCTTGGTTTATCCCCTTATTTTATTTAAGCCTATGTGTTCACTTGACTACACTTTGAATCTAAGGTTGCATAACTGTGTTTTGGTCAGATGGCTAAGAACAAAAGGTCAACACTGTTACTAGCTGTGTAGCTTTACTGGAGTGTGACTTTTTACCATAAAATTGGCACAAGGTCATTTTAAGATATTTTTACACTTTCATTGGCAAAGAGGAGTTACCCATTCACTTCTGGACAAGGTTAAATACCTGACAACAGCTACAAGTTAAATATTAAGCTGTTGGCCCTTCATTTCAAGTATGAAATTGCAGTAGTCTTCAAAAACGCTTGAAATTTCAGGCAGAATCTCGGAACTGGTACAATGAAAGACCACTGTTAATTAGCATAAGGGAACTGTACAAATTTTGAGCCAGACTCTACTGTCTTGCACCTTCATACAACTTTGCAAGAGTAACAAAGGCCATCTATTGCTGTTTGAAAACCTCATTGTATTTTTTCAAGAACAGTGTTTTCTTGTGTTGTATTCAGCAGGACTGAAGATACAATCAGATGAGATGGCTGAGCTGACTTCACAGCTTGCTACTGCTAAAAGAAAGTTCTCTTTCTGGTTTGATTTCTACCACTTTCATGAGCTTGGCCACTCGCATAACATCCATGTCTCTAAATTGGAGAGACATCATTTGCTAGGTGGAACACTCGGTGGATAGAGAACTGGCTGGCTGGCCTCATGCAAAGAGTTGTGGTCAATGGCTCAGTGTCCAGCTGGAGACCAGTGACGAGTGGTATCCCTCAGGGATCGGTGTTGGGACTGGTCTTGTTCAACATCTTTGTTGCTGACATGGACAGTGGGATTGAGTGCACCCTCAGCAAGTTTGTCGATGACACCAAGCTGTGTGGTTCGGTGGATACGCTGGAGGGAAGGAATGCCATCCAGAGGGAGCTTGACACGCTTGTGAGGTGGGTTGATGCCAACCTCATGAAGTTTAACCATGCCAAGTGCAAGGTCCTACA
>NDXB01018997.1:0-16597 GCA_002631895.1 Agapornis roseicollis
ATATAGTCAATCTGCCAGGCCTCCCCATATTTGTACTTCAGCCATCGTCCTCCATACCAAAGACGCTTTAACCATTTGGCTTGTTTAATTGCAGCACATTTTCACACTCGTGAATAACCTGGGCAATAGTGTCCATTGTTAAGTCCACCCCTCGATCACGGGCCCATCTGTATGTTGCATCTCTGCCCTGATGGACTGAAGTGTCATGGGACCACCAGGCCAAAACCAATTCACCTTTATGTTGCCAATCTAAGTCCATCTGAGCCACTTCAATCTTAGCAGCTCTATCCACTTGCTGGTTGTTCTGGTGTTCCTCAGTGGCCCGACTCTTGGGTACATGGGCATCTACATGGCGCACTTTCACCACCAGGTTCTGTACCTGGGCAGCGATATCTTGCCACAGTGCATCGGCCCAGATGGGTTTGCCTCTACGTTGCCAGTTGTTCTGCTTCCATTGCTGCAGCCACCCCCACAGGGCATTTGCCACCATCCATGAGTTGGTACAGAGATAAAGTACTGGCCACTTTTCTTGTTCAGCAGGGTAACTGAGGTACTTGGTGTAAGAACTTGGATGGCTTATCCACTGATTTTAATGCAAAACAAACATAACATTTTCATTTTATTCTCTTTATCCCAGCTGAAGAACGGATCTCTTGACCTTGCAAAGTGGATATGAATATATATTTGCACAGCAGCAATGCTTTAGATTTTATTTTGACAACAGAAGTTAAAAGTCACATCAGCATCAAGATGAAAAGCACCCTACTCAGACTTGTTGATATAAAATAAATCACTGGATACTAAAGTAAAAGATGAATCCCCAAGGCATCTGGTTACGCATAAGAAAATAATGTCCTATGACTTAATTCCTTGGACTTTCGAATATGCATTCAGGTAAAAAGCATACCCAAATTTACTTTCACTGTGTGCTGCTCTGATGTTCTGATTGCAACAGTGTATATGCATTCTTCTAAATACTGCATCTCCCTATTTAAAATTCAGCTCTGGATCTGGATGCATACAGATTGAAATTGTCTTAACTCTACGATACAGAAAACAGCTGTGGTAATTGGTCTATTACACTGTCTAAAGATAAACTGTATAGATAAATGAGGAAGAGCATAGAAGATGAAGGGTTAAGTGATGATGTGAGCAGAAACTGAGCTCGAAATTGGAGCTGTTCTAAATTGAGAAAACATAGCTCCAAGGTGTTTTATGACTTGAAAAGCTATTCACTCTTTACATAACATTACTGTTAGTTACCTATGTAGGTTGTATTATAATAAAGCTGAGAATTAACTGAACCTTACATTTTATAGGTGCATGTTTAATTAAATTGTATGTTTTATCTGTAGTAATAAAATACGAGACTCATCTGAGTTAACACACAGTTTTACAGTTTTAAGGTCTGAAACATCTCCAGCATCTCCATTCAGGGCTCTTTGGTATATGAGCCATAACATCCATCGGGGGAAAGTGCTAATCTCCAAACCTTTCCATTTGCAGCTAGAAAGCTATTCCGCTCATCATGCTGATGCTGTATTAAGCAAGTAAATAAACTAGCTTCCTGTTCTGGAATGAAGTGAACCTAGAGACTCAAAGGAAAATTCTCCTAATCATCATAGAGCACTTAGCTTTGCATATGATTTAAATCTAAAAGCACAACACAGGACAGTATAATGAAAATACATTTTCAAGCCATGCTGAAGGACACACAACTGTTTCCTGTTGATGCTGGAGGACAGAGGAGAACACTTTTCCATAAGAGCTCATTACATGAGAAACTCTGATTTAACCATCTGTACTGTGCTTGCAGTGTTTTGTTTCTAGCCTTGTTGACAGAGAACAATCTTTCATATTTCTCCCTATTACAGCAGGCTTAAAAACGCTTTATTTCCGGTATAGCTCAGGGGAAGACCTGACTCAGTATGTCCTATTACTTTAATTTTGTCGCCAGAAGAACTGAATTTGTTTGATGTGTACTTCTAGACTATCATTTTGAAAACTGAATTTCCAATTTTTTTCCAAGGAAAACCAATGATCTGATCTATCACTACTCCCTTATTTTAGCACAGTCACTTGTCATAGAATCATAGAATGGTTTGGACTGGAAGGGACCTTACAGCTAATATAGTTCCGACCCCCTGCCATGGGTAGGGACACCTTCTACCAGATCAAGTTGCTCAAAACCCATCCAGCCAGGCCTTGAACACTTATAAGGGATGGGGCATCTACACCCTTACTATTTGTCCTTTACTCTTTTTGAAAACTAAAAAAGCTTCAACCCAGTTCCCCCTCAAATCAGCATAGAACCCCCTCTTTTTACTAGTGAAGTTGTCTCCATTTGGCAAAGCTCTGCATTCAGCTCTGCAAGCAGTCCAGTTGCATCACCATGCTTAAGAGGAGGCTGGGAAGTTGTGTGTGATCATTCAGCATGTTGGAGGGGCCTGAGCTGGGCAGGAACCTGCCAAGCCCTGTCTACAGTTCCTATGGCTGCAGCTCAGACACAGCACGTGCTCCCAGCTCCAGGAAAAGTTTTAAAGCAGAACATCCACTGGTAGGCAGTTTTGTTATGTTGAAGTCAGTGCTATGCCTTGACTGTCCAGACTACACGACAGAGTGCACAGCTGGAGTGAATCAAGTGTACTGAATGTCTCAGTTTTCAGAACATGCTGGAATTTGGCCTATTTCTGCTTGTGTATAAATGAGTCAAGGCTTATGAATGGATTCAGATTGCTTTCAGTCCATCCTGACGTCTCCTGAGCTCAGTATGAGCTCACACAGAGGCAGTATGAAACTTTATAGTTAGACTCAGGTGTGGTTGAAAGTCATGGAACTTCAACTTAGCTGAACTTGTGTGAATAAGGTACGATCTGGACAAAACAGACCAGGAAACATTTCTTCTGGAATTGGATACAAAACTTCTCTGCAGTACTTAGGTGTCCATGAAAACTCAAAGATTTTCATGTTCACTTCTGTTGTTGAGGTCCAAGATAATTTTTAGAGATAAGTTATCTGATACCAATCTATTTCATTTTCTCTAAAGGGTTTGCAGTATTTTGGGTGTTCTCTGACTGAGCTGGAAGGGAATAAAAGAAATAACCTTTTTCACTGTTGTTGTTTTATTGCTATCTTACATTAATTTTCCAACTACAATGGATTTGCAGCGGATTCTCAACGCAAATGTAGCTGCTGAGTCCCCTATAAGCCAGTGGAGCCGATGACAACCTCTACAAAAAGAAATCACCACTTGTAGTCTGAAGATCATCCTTGATTAGTAATGGTGATGATTTGTATTCATCAGAGGGCAGAACATATATGTCATACAGATTAGCAATCTGTTTCTCTCTGAAACACTGCTAGTAGGTGTGAGAGAGTTGAAGATTCTGTGTTTTGGAAAGCTTGGCAAGCATCTCTAGCTGAAGCTGAAGCTTTAGTCTCCCAAATACAAGTTTCTGTTGTCTAACAATGTTTACCATGTAGTTACGCAAAAACATGTAACACTATACCCTTGATTGTAATACACAGTGGAAATGTAGCTCTTGATAATTCTTTCTGAGGTTTTTGGCTTTGTGACTTCTTAGATAAACAAAATCATAAGCTGTCTCTTAAACTACCTTTCATTAGAAACCAATGCCTTGAACTGTCATTCCCAAGAGAAATAGTATTATACTGGTAACAGGAAGTCACGAGTCATTTATGTTAAGGTTTGGTTTTTGAGTGTAAATTCTCTTTGAGCAAAGATAGTATTCTTTTGTCTCTCTGTAATAGCACACAGGGTTTCAATTTGAGATGTTGGGTGTTGCAGTAACGTATACATAATAATGCATTCCATGCACATTTACTGGGCAGACTTGCACGTTATTCTTTTCAGTTTGCACCCCAGAAGAAGAGAGGAACCAAAGATTATTTGAAGAAGAAATATTTTGTTATCATGCCTGACCAGCCTTCCTGCTCTCTGTGACAAGATCACTGGCTGTGCGATGAAAGGAGCACAGTGGGTGAGAGGGTGTTCTATACCTTGACTTTAGCAAGGCCTTTGACACTATTTCCTGCAGTATCTTTGCTGCCAAATTAGTGAGATCTGGACTGAATAAGTGGACAATAAAGTGGGTAGAAATTTGGCTGCACTGCTGGGCTTGAAGGGTGGTAATCAGCAGTATAAAGGCCAGCTGGCAGCTGATTACCAGTAGCATGCCTCAGGGGTCAATACCATGGCCAAGACTGTTAATGACTTTATTTACAACATGGACAATTCACTGAGTGTGTGCTCGACATGTCCCTTCTAGTGTAAATTATTCTGTGGTTATTTTCATTTGGGAACTCACCAAATAGGTAGGGTTGAACACAAGCAAATGTAAATTAATTCACTCAGTGAATGTCCTAGCTCTCCTTGCTTTTAAGGAGCACTTATTTCAGAATAGTGCTTGACAAAGTGTGGATGCAATAGCACACTGACTTCATCTATAGCATAGCACAAAGAAAGTGGCATAGGACCAGGATGGACAAATCTGTCCTGAACTGGTATACTTCTGTTGGCTGAGGTGCTACTCCTGGGACTGACTCTTATGTGAAAACAACAATCAGTAAATAATGTACTTTGGTCTAATGGTCTAATCTGGAAGTTGGATAGCTTTAGTATTGCTTCAGATGCTGTTCTCCTGTGGTTCAGCATCACCCTCAGAGATCTGCCTACTCTTTCACTGGCTAATACGTGTTTCTTTATGACCTGTCCTAAAACCTAGATCTGCCATTTTTTCTCAGAACAAAAGTGGTATAAATATCACTGCTGTGGGCATTTGTATGAGAAAGAAGTATTGCCCTGTAGTAGACCAGAAATTTAGTATTTGTCTGGAAAAGAAAAACTTCCATGTCCAGGAGAGAGGTAGCAGACAGTTTGTTTTTAGTGGTTTGAGGTCTAGAAGTTTTTATTGGTGAGTTTTGTGCCCCTCTGTACCAAAATAGTTGTATTTTATCTTTGAAGCAATATGTGATTTGAGGGGGAAAAAAATAAAAAAAAAAAAAGAAAATCCCTTGGCATTATATCCATTGGCTAGTTATTTCTGGACACCTATTCCCACCTGCTGTTTTATAAACTACAGATTTAAAACACTTCAAATAGAACACAAGACACTCATTTTTCTGTTCCCATCTTGTGTTTTCAGTGTGCCTGATGTACATGAGATGAGTCATCCCTGTTTCTTTTACACTTCCTGACTACCAGTAGTTTGGGATGAAGCTTTTTTTTTTCCTTTTCAGCTGACATTTTCTTTGGGAGCAAAGGGCAGGGAAATATTTTAAAGTAACGGTAGTGTTTGAGAATGTTGCTAAAATAGCGTGGGAGCTTCTTTCTTCGGTGAAATATGAAAAAGGCACAAACTTCATCCATTTTTTGCGTGTGTTCTATCCTAACCTGAAAGGAAAGCCTTAGGGAAAAAGAGGTCTTTTAATGTTCCATACCATCTGGATTTCTCCACCTCATGTTTTCCTTGTCTTTGCCCTTCCAGTTTTTATTCCTGCTGTTTCTATTTTTTTTTTTATTTCTTGTCATTTATTCCTCCCACCTGTTCTGCCTCTCTTATGTGCTTTCCCTCATCTGCATTTCATTTTCCATCTCAATTTCTCAACTTCCTTCTGATTTCAACCTTCTGCTTGCTCCTAATTCTTTTCTGTCTTTCTTGGGTATGAAGGCTCTAAATTATATGCCAAGATAAGGCAAAGATCTCATATTATAAAACCATATTGGCCTTAATTGCTACTGGCAAAAAAAATGAAACAAACCAAACCTAACCAAACCCAATCAAACCCACAGTACTCAAATGCTCTGTCAATACTCAAATCTTTTCATTACTCAAATATTCTCTTTCAGTTAGAATACTTTTTCCCCTAGATAGTTCCCATATTTTTGGTTATACAGATGGAAGCAAGAGGAAGTGAAAAAAATAATCTACTATATTAAAAGACAAATGCTTCCACTAATGTAAAATGCTACTGCCTCAAACATACAAATCTGCACAGTCAAAACTTGACTCCTCGTTCATTTTTTCTTGCTCATTTTCAAGTACAGCTGCTACTGAGATGAGACTGGTACAAAAAGCTCACATCAAGGAACAGACACAATTCATCTTAAAACACTGTGCGACTGCCATACTTGTACATTATAAAATGTAGAATATACATCTTATCGCTCCATACTTATTCAGCCATTTTGTTTTATTTCCAAAGTCACAGTCAACAGCAAAGATGCTTATCACTTGTGTGATGTCAGAGAGACAGCAAGCACATTAAGCACAAACTCTTAACATCTACCTACAGCAAATGATATCATAAGTAGCTTTGGTTTGCCCCATCTGATCATGTCAAGGTCTTCCACAGGCAAGTTAAGTAATGCACGGTGTTATTTCAGAGCAACACTTCTTTCTGTAAAAAGCACTTGCACCATTATTTCCTTTCCTATTCCCATTTTAACATATACCTATTTTAAAAAGAGCAAGATTGGGGGTTTCTTTCTTTCATAAAGCCATGACTTGTATTCTCAGGTTGGGAGGGTGTTTTTGCATCATTTCTTCTTATGGAGGCAAAAAATCAATAATTGCCTTCAAAAAGAATGCATGTTGGGACCTGACAGAGTGAAAGGTATCCCTGCCATCATGCATATGACTCCAGTAGACTCCACAACTCTACTTTTGTCCCTTGTAACTTTAAAAAAACCCTCTTAATATTGGACTTTGGATGTACTTTGAAGTCAGCAATTCATTAAGTGTGTCATTCAGGTGCTGAATCAACCTATAAAACATTTACATTCTTTAGAAGAATTTAGCATGTACTGACAGGAACAATGAAATAGGCCCATTTTTAGAATGCCCTAAAAGATCAGTTTCCACTTCAACACTCAACCACAGCAAAGTTTTACGGTACAGGTGGTGCTTCCTCAAATAAGGATTTGCCAAATAGACAAAGATCTATGACCAGACTGGATGAAGACCATTCACCCACAACTTCCATTTGCTAGGACAGTAACCTCAGGTTTTCAGCTGGACTTTGCAATTGATGCTGAAGGCTCTGTGGGATCATTTCAGTGATGCTGCTGGTATAAATAAACCCAGTAACTTGATCAGCAATGCAGCTTTAACATTTTTATGAGGAGAGTTCCTTATAAAACTTTCAAAAATGTTACATCTGGTTTATTAACTGCAGGAGTTTAGGGGGACTTTTACTAAACCAGTTGTATTTTTACACACTCTGGAAGGGGAAGAGGGATTTAACTGCCTCTCCTCCAACATACAGTCTTACTGAGCCCAGTAAAGCTCATTGTTTCATTGCTCGCAGATAGACACCTACTTGTGAGCAGATGCTGTTCTTTGCAGTGGGTTTATTCAAGTGCTTGGAGTTGTACACTTCCTTAATTGCTTTCCTGAATCGAAACTCTGAGATGACATTCTTTTGGTTGACTCAGTCATTTCCTATTTGGCTGCACTTCTCCTCACAAAAATGATTGTGTTTGCTCTCCAATGTCTCAACGAGCAGTCAGAAATGCCTCCACAAATCTTTGGATGTCAGTACCAATGGCAAAACAAAGGTACTCCATAGCACTTTAGATTTGGCATTTTCACTTTTATTGATAAAACCCCATTCTTTTCATCAACAACTGCATTTGTCCTTTCTGATTTATTTTTATATGCACAACTTTTAGAATCACAGCAAAATATGATTTACAGAGTTATAACCAACTGACTGTAAGGGGGAATATCTAGAAAGCAGGAGCACTGTTCAAAGCACTGATTTTTAAAGACTCATTAGTTGTGAAATCTCTTCATGCTTCTTGGCTTGTTTCTGGTTTTCTGTTCACTTCTGTTACTTAGCTCAACACACCACTGCTTTATTGTGAACTCAGTCTGCCACAAAGTTAAAAAAAAAACCAGATCACTCTAAATCATATCTCAGTAACAGTAGGAGATAGCATCTTCTGTTTGTTATGCCTGCAAAAAAATGCCTGGGCAACAGGACTGCCAAGGCTCATAAAACTCTGGCATCACTACCAATTTATTGGTATGACTCTATCATACCTTCCTTTGATGTTTACTGGCTCATGCCAGCATTAAGTTCCTTTGATTTTAACTCTCTGTGTGTGCTTAGGCATCTTTTTTGTAGTGGATATTTTTGGCTTCTTACATTTATGTCTGTTTTTTTCTCAGGAAATTGATGTACAAGATTATCTTCTAATATGGTGTTCTGAAAAAGGGAGGGTCTGCTCAGTTTGATAAGCTCTTTTCTTTTTGAATATTGAGATTCATGTGGACTTGAGTCTAAAAAGATATGCTCCGATATTTTCTTACTTGACAAATTATTTTTAAAGGTCATTACTTCATATAGTCTTTTTTTTTCCCTTAAAAGGCATTGAATTTCCTGCTATGATGAGACCTAGCTCTTTATAATTGAAAACATAATCAGCCACTTTCATTATTATGTTGTATGATAGTATGACTTCATTCCTAATGCAATTTACTTGAATATTTTGGCAGATGTATGCATGAGACTAGAGGAGCTGAACTTCTATTAAATCACATCCTGAAACAACAACAGATTGTGTTGTAGGTCTACCTATGCAGAAGTTTCCAGCTCTGCTCATAACTTACTGCACATTAAAGGAGACATAAGGAAAGTACACCCTCCAAAACACTGAAAACCACTCTATGATATGACCAGAAATGACATGCATAGAAAAGCATGGGATGAAGAGGCATATACAGCATGGCAACTTAAGTCAACAGAGGTCAGTAAAGTCCACTTGTGATTCCAGTGACAGCAGTTAGAAGAAGCAAAGCCTTCTTTTGTGAAAGATACCTTTTTCTTCTACTTTTATGTGCTTATATACTGCTTTTTTCAGGACAAGTGACAATACCGAAATGTGATTATTTCTGCAGGCTGCAAACTGTGCAGGCACTGTAGGGTTTTAGGAATGTGTGTGCAAATGTTGCTATACAGGTTTCTATACAGTAATGAGGGCAAGTCAGAGAAGTTCTCCTAGCACTTGGAATAAAGCCTGATGAGTGTCTGAAGAATCTCCGTTAACAAATTCAGAGCAGCCTCTGAGACCTGTGTCTCCACCTAAACATAAGGGTACTCACACTGCAAAACGCTGCTGAGGATGAAGCAGGATCGTCAAACACAGGCTTCAACTCCAACCTCAAGGAGCACTGAGGTAACTTTTAAGATATGTTGGGTTGAGGGACAAGTTCTAGAACTTGATAAAATGTTCTGTGGAAAACCAGAGTGACTAAAATCTTCAACATTCATTTTTCATCCTTGTACTTCCTTTTGCACCTTTTCATTGGTGTTATCTGGTCTAGATCTAACATCTTTGACTAGGACAGTTTCAACTTGAATTAAGTCAACTTTAAACTGATCATAGGACAGAAATATTCTATGTCAAGCATTAGATGTAAAGCTTTCTGTACTTTAGTTGTAGAGAACAATTATTAGCAGAAACCTGAAAGCATTATTATTTCTCTACAGCATCTAAAAAAGAAAGGAAAAATAATGACAAAATTAATTCCATTCTGCAGCTATTGATATTTGAATGAGCTTCTCTAATATGCTGAGATTAAAAGTACAAGCCAATATGCTCGAAATGTGGGATCATCAAGCTCTGAGTGCCATGGGAAGATAAGCTTATCTCATCTTTAGTTCTATTTCCTCTTTTCTTTACCTCCTGAGATCTTGACTTAAAGATCTATTTAAAGAAAGAAGAAAACCATATCAAAACATAATACTGGAGGTGCCACCTGTAAATCAGTAAAAGATGTACTTAGATCTGAATTGGGTAATATAACAAAGTACACCAACGATTTCAAACCTCTGACCAGAAAAAAAACAACTCTTAAAGCATGCCAAACTTTCATGACTTTGAATAATCTTGTGTTTAAATGCATGTTTGAATGCACGTACTCAGAGGTTGCACACAGCAAAAAACAACCCCAAGTAAAATCAGAAAATGTCTTACCACAATTTGAATAGGAATATGCATCCCAAATATAAACGGAGACAACACTGCTTTTGTAGGTAGCTGATTCTTGGTCTGCAACACATTAAAAAAAATAGCTGCAAAAGCAATAGACAATGACAATTGGATTTTGGGTGGAACAGAGACCCAGCTTGATCTCCCATGCCTCAAGCGTCACTGAGTATCTTTCCTCTACCATCAAGATCCAACAAAAACTTAAGGATAGACTCAGTCTCTGGACTTTTCTCTTATTTGCAAAAGATGAACTTCAACAGACACTTCCCACTGAAGAAAAAAACAACCAAAAAATAAACAACAACAAAAACCCAAACCAAAAACCATAACAAAACCAAACCAATACTTAAATGTAAAGCTATGATTGAAAAAAAGTAAAAGATAAAGAAAGATAAAATAAAAGGTGTTATTTCCTCTATTGCCTGGTGTATTTTAAGCTTAAGAATCAGAAATCAGGAGGCTGTGACTGAAGCTGGCTTTTGTTACTTAGGTGCTACTGAGATTTCCTGGGTCTATCTGGCACTGCCTCTGGGGTCTTTGGTTTGGAGTTTTGCCTACTTAGAACTTGAAAGCAAGAGAAACTAGTGTTGGTTGCAGAGCTGCTTCAAGCTGTCTCACTCCCTAGACAAGATAAAGAAACACCTCCCTTAGACACAGCTTCTTCTTACTACTTCCTGAGGGAAGTGTTGCACAGGTACTCCTTACTGCAACCTCATCACTTCAGAACTGAGCCTTCAAGACTTCCAAGAGCCTTGCTGCAGTCAATAGGATTATTCATATGTTATATATTGACTACAGTAAATGTTGTAATGGCTCAATGCCAACAGCTATTTGTCACAAAGAGATATTCTTTTGCAGAACGCAACCATATTCAGCAGCAAAAGAAAAGGACCATTTTGAGCAAATGGGAAGTAGAAATCTACCTGAACATAGAAAAGAGTGGGGTTGACTTTCTTGGCTGATACAATAATTTCTTTGAGGGAGCGGCTGACAACCCAGGACTGACTTCTAGATGGCTCTGCCCACTGGAAGCATGAAAGGCCATTAGTAGAGAGTCAAAGGTGTCTAATGAGCTCAGAAATCCTGGGGCTGTGTCACTGGGGCAGTGGAGCTGTTTGACATCCATTCCTTCAATTCTTTCTATTAATGAGAGCAAAAAGTGTTAAAGTTTGACTTGTGTTTCCTGTGTTTTAGTTTCTAGTGTAGTAACCTATATTTAACTTTAACTTTCAAAATTAAAAGCCTGATCTTTTCAGTTCCTATTTCTACTATTCATTTAAATAAATATACAGATGGAAAGCTATTTTCAGAAGTGCTCAACATTGGCTTCTATTCTGTGGAAATCAGCAATAAAACTCCTACTGATTTTTACTTGGGAGTAGAACTGTGTCAACTCTGAACACTCTTGAAAAGCACAACTTTAGCATCATTTTGACTAAGTACTGCCCATGTATAATCCTGAAGAAATTACGTCAAAACATTTGATTAAATATACCACTGTATTTTCAGTCCATATTTTCTCCTTAACATGAGTGCCTTGTCTGCACACGCAGAGACATACCACAGAGTAAGTCAAATACTTCCTACAGATGTTGCTGCTTAACTCAAGCTGCTGTTATGACATATTATGTAGCTCTCAAAGTTTACCTGAAATGTGTTGGAAATACACCAGCCATCTGTATCCTTGCTGCTGCACATAAGTCCTTTCCTTTTTTCATTTTTTTAATGCAGATATCTGAAGGAATTTAGGTAATTTATATTTGAGGTTGAGCAACATACCATTGACATCTGACCTAAACACAGCTGATGCACTTCTGCAAGAACAGAACAAAGCATCCTTACTCATAGTAATTCTTATTTATGCCTATTTATCTATATTCATAGATATGTACATGTACATGGACATACATATTTTGGTAATGTAAGCACAGGGATTTTTAGTGTCTCTTTCACACTAGATTCAGGATGTTTCCTGAAGAATGAACCTGTGGTTTCAATGTTAGTTTAAGCCCATGTAGGCTGAGATGACTGCACAGCCAAATCACTTCTGAATGGACTCATTACCTACATACTGGTGCTGGAGTAAGACAGAAGGTGGAAAAGCTGTGCTGAAAGCAGGGACAGGTCACCCTCACACAGGCTGGTTTAAATGGCTGTGGAATTACATCAGAGTATCTTCAGTAATTTTTTTACATGAACTGGAGACTGTAAGATTGTTCTCTCCAAATTCTATCTGGTATCTGATAGTTAATAAAAAGGCTTTCGTTCATCATGACGAGACCTGGGTCAGCCTGCAAGCATGTAGTGAGTACAAGAAATGTCCTGCTTTCTTACACATTTTTCATGAGATTAAGGGATCAGTGACGACTCAGTCAGTTCCGAATGTCGCCAACACTGCAGCAAGGCTATTGTGTTGCTGCCACCAGCCCACATGATTAATGGGGGTCAGGGCTGCTGTTCTCATCTAGATGTACAGATCTAGATCAATATCTACCTTAACAGATCTGTAGCTAAAAAATACACCACAGTGAATGTATCACATTATAAATATTTATATGTGTATATGATATATATATTTAATATACTCATGTATAGAAATAATTTCTGGGCAGAGATATAATGTTTAAGCCAGGAGGAGGGTGAAGGAATAGTTACTTTTATAGTGTGACAGTAAGAGCTCTACTACATTTGGTGTAAAAAGCATAAGCTAAATGGAACAAATTAACTATTGGACCCATTAATGTTTGATTTATCTGCTTAATTACCTGTAAATATATATTTTAGTTTTTTTAATTTGAGACTTTAGAGGCTGCACATCGGTATTTATATCTATTATTTTCAATATATTTAGGTTTATAGCCATGGTTTAGTAGATATACTGTACAGCTATTATGATAGAAATACCTGCACATTATGTTTTGCTAATCTGTTAATTCTAGTAGAACTTTTCATCTATTTACTCTGCCATAAGAATTTCTCTTCTGTCTCTGGAAATTGAATTTGTATGAGGTTTCCTGAATGTATTATATTCAAAATTCAGAGCAAATGACAGCTGTATTTGCCACCTCAGCTGTGCTGTACAACTGCCTGCCCCCTTTTAAAACATGTGGGTTTGTTTTTTAATCGGAAAAACAATTGCGGCTCCACCTAGGGCAATGAATGTGTAAGTAAAATATGTCAGGTGATTTATTTGAAATAACATCAGTGATTTTAGAGTCATTTCTCACGTTTTCAAAAGTGGCTTTAAATTAAACGAAGTCAACTTCCAACTAGGTGCTTTTGAAAATAGAATGTAGTGAGCTTTAACTGGATTTTAGCTTTCATGGCTTAATCTGATTCCCTCTATGATTGCATAGTGCAGTAGCTCACAGTAAACTGAACCCAGAGTTAGTTTGTGGGGAGGTCTTTCTTTTATGTACAAAGATAGGCTTTCAGACATAGGTGTCAGAATCTGTTCTCTCTTCTGTTCTGTGTTGCTATCATGAAAAAAATAGATGGTTCTTGAAATGTCTACCACAACATTGATGCTCTTTAACTCCATGTGTTTCCATGCTAATATAAAAGCCGCCACATCACTTTCAATGCTTCACCAGTAGCTCATTAAAAAAATGCAAAGAGTGATGTCGGCATCTCCGTTACAATGAATATTTTGATGTTCACACGTCTGCCAAAGGGTGCATGAACAACCACACTGTGTGAGCTGCGCAGGGTGCCTGGGCCTCAGTCTGAAGGTAGGGAAGGCACAGACCTGCAGCCCTTCAACCCCGCTGGCTGCTGAGACAGAAGACCCAGTGTGTACAAGCCCTCTGCATCCAGCGTGAGCAGGCTGGGATACTGTGTTAACAGCTGGTGAGAAGACCCTGGCATAGCTTGCCAGTACACAAAGTCTAGTTTTATAGGCTTTTTCAATGGAACCAGTGAGCTCCTGTCACAAATTCTGCTTTGGAGAAGGAAATTTCATCTACTGTCCTACTCCCTGTATGTTTTTGTGTCTTGGCTGTAAGTCAGGGAAAGATATGTCCTCTTTTCTTCATTATTTTGTGTGTATGTGCATAAAGGAATAAGGCAGATGTATGCCAAATCAACTTGCAGAAATATTTTAAAATCCTTTTACTGAGAGAAATTGCAGGGTGATTACAAAACACAGAATATCTAAGAATGGCATTATTCTTGCATACAGAACAGTCTGGGGTTCTTCATTGCACTTGCCCCCCGCTTCTTTCTTCAGCACAAAATCATCCATTACAAAGCTCCTGCAGTCACTGATTTATGGGCTGGTGATCAAACTTTCATGCTTCTAATACTGTGAGTATTTTATAAAAGGTGGTTGCAATTCCTAGATGGACTGAGCATGTCTGTTCCTGTACTGTTATGCAGCTGCTTCATTATGCTCCTGGCCTCTCATCAGTGATTTTGGTCTTACTATGCGACTCTACAGAAACTAATATCTCGGAAGAGTTCATTCATATTTTGATGATTACCTAATCTGCATAGCTGCACTCTGCAATATGCCTTGTAATAACAGTTTGTGATACCCATGTGCTGATAGCCACCCTACAGCCAATTTTCAAGGCTATGCGAGATGACATCGGTCCTTGTCCCAGAACGATATCAACTGTCTCACCAAGTAATCTGATCTTGTGTGCATATTAGCCTAGCCACATTATTTTGAGCACCAGCTAATATATGAGAAAATGCCTCACTGCAAATTTCTGAGAACACTGAGTCAGCCCACCTGGCAAATGTGAATTACAGCTGCAGGGAGGGTCCATAACAGGACTCAGCAAAGGATGTAATATTTTGAAGCTTCCTCCTCTTCCCCTTCTTGCATTTTATTCTGAAAAATAAATTCACCTCTGGATGGTAACCATAGGAGGCATGAGCAATCTCTGCAGCATGTAATAATACAGGAAGCCAACAAGAAGCATTACTTTTAATTTAAAGCACGTTTTTCTTTTATTTTCAGGTCTACAACTTGGCTTGAACTGTAGATCCTGAAAAAACTACCGGACACTCTTTCACAGTCCCCTAATATGAATTTACAAATGGTGAGTTATAGATGCACACTTTAGCCTCTGCCTCCTAGTCCTCCTACCACAAATGCTGCTGCAGCATGGCACTGGGAATGCAAACATATCAGCACTGTGGAGGGTGATGCCATTTGTCAGAGTTAAAGCCCCCAGTTGTTTACAGAGAGAGCATCTGGGGCTACAGCAGCATCACTGTTGTTTATAGCTCCCATTTCCATCCCTCCAGCTGGAGCCACAGTCTTTCAGGTAATGCTTTGAGTTTCTCAAATGGCTATACAGGAAATAAAATGACAGAAACTTGTGACACATACACACCCAGTTACTGCTGAAATCATTGTACCCATGTAAGAGTTTCTTGGATTGAGTTTTTTTGTCCACATTTGAAGTGCAGGCTTATGGCTGCATGGACTTCCTTATCACCTGCTGAATATCAGTGGAGTTGTTTTCCAGCTAAATTTGTCATTTCATAACACAAAGACCTCAGACTTCACTTCCTCTGAACAGCCTCTCTTGACTGCTTCAGCTTTTCACAGCCTTAAGAAAACCTAGTATATTTTTTTCTTCAGGAACAGCTGAGGAAAGGCTAGTTCCTGTGGTGAATTAAGGCTCCTATAAGCAAGTTGAGGAATAGGGATGCTTTTGTTGAAATTTCTTGACATTAAGTTGGGTCCACTACTGTTCTTAAATTTATTTGGTTTAATTTCACCATTGCAAACTAGCTGACGCCTTCAAAATTGAGTCGAGCATTGTCTTTGGGCCTTGGAGTGTCTTGGAGCATCTCAACCTGCTGTGTTAGCAATTAGCAGGTATTTTAGGATCTGGGGCACTATAATGAAAGAATCAAAATAACAATGTATTTTCTCATTCTTTACAAATGTCTTCAGTTAACTGAACTTAGAATAGAAGATGTATTTTACTTATATATGTATATATATACACATACACCATCTGCTGAATTTCCTGTTTGTGTCTTATTTCAGTTCCAAGACGGTGTTGAAACAAAGCACCATGTCTAACTGTATGGACAGCAACTTTTACCCAGCTAGCAACCTCTTTTTTATCTTGGGATCCATTCAAATAACCATGGAAGGCTTGTGTGGCCTGGAATTCAAAAATACCAAGACTTTTGTTTAATAACTTCACTCCTGTGCAGTTGGTTGGTTTATCAGCCACACTCTTCTCTCATGTACAAAGTCTGCAAGGGAAATAAGGTGTGTGTTAATATGGTCGATCTTATACTATGGAAGAGGAGGTAACAAGAACCCAAAAGCTGGGAGGAGAGTTCAGGAAGCCCTGGTCTTTGGGGAGGGCTGGACACATGTAAGAGAGCATGACAGCTCTGGGCAAAACTGCAGAAGAGCTAGATCCCATGGAGAGGAACTTGTGGAAAAAGCTCTAGAGCTGTGTCTGTGGAGAGATGGGCAAAGCACCAGGTAAGCATAGGAGGGGATAAAAATACCAAGTAAATCTTTAACAGGTTAAAAAAAAAAAAAAAAAAAAAAAAAAAAAAAAAAAAAAAAATAAAAAAATTTTAATTATTTTTTAAAAA
>NDXB01018998.1:0-16474 GCA_002631895.1 Agapornis roseicollis
GTTTTTTTTTTTTTTTTTCTTTTTTTTTTTTTTGAAACACTACAGAGATGAGCAACTGAAAGAGTAACCAGCATAGTTCACTGCCTCTTTAGAAAGGCCTGGTGTAATCCTAGCCAGCAAGAGAAAAGGGTTTGCAAGGGAGATGAGAAGCATGCTGATGCCAAATCCAGTGAGAGAGCTCTGGCACAAGAAGACGAAAGCCTCCATCCTCTCTGACACTTGCATGGTGAGGAGAAAACAAAACAAAACAAAAAAAGAAAGAAAGAAAAAAGGGAAGAGAGAGAAGGAATAAAAAGAAGATGGGACAGAGGGGAAAATGAGAAAGAAAGAGGGAGGGAACAGCAATCCAACGTGATTGGAATAACTCTGCTCACTGTAGCCTGTCCAACAACAGCCCTGGCGGATCATAAAACAGCCTCTCACATCCATGTGGTTTTTGCTGCTAGGAGACAAGGTACAAAACACACAACCTCACGCCGGGCTCCATAAAACCTTATATTCCCCCTCAGACCCAGAGATCATCTGAAGAATTTGCATCACCTAATTAGAAGCAAGCCAAGTTTTAAAAGTAAACTAGAAAAAAACTGAAAAGCCCCTTTCCCTTCTTTCTCCCCTTTTTGTGATTTCAGTGACCATGAAAATGTAAAAAGTACCTTCATAACCTCTTCCCAGGAGGGTTTCCATGCAGAAGCTTTGCTGGCAGGTCTTTACCAAGCACATTTGAAGGCTAAAGTCATTTCCTTTTAGTGGTGCCCAGGGGCAGGTGTACCCTATTCTCCTGCTTCCAGGGTGAGGGTTGCTAACAGACAGCTCCTGAGAAGCACAAGAACTCCATTGCTGTTGGCATTTGCAGGGTTGGTTTTCTGCACACAGAATGAGAAGCCAGTCTCTGCTGTTATAGACAGTGATGAGTTTTCTCCTTTACTCTCATCCTTTTGATTTTTCTCTTTTACTTTCGTTCTTTTTATATCTTTATATTCTTTTGTTTTAGTTCTCAATCAGGATAAAGCATTCTGTGGCACAGGTGTTTAGCATTGGCTCTTCACAACAAAAACCTTCACTATTTACTTAAGGAACTATACTACAATGTATTTCCTTTGTGTGTGAATGCACAATATTTGATACTACATGCAGCTTTACTTACACATGCTCCAACTGACCCTGTCCAGAGCCTCCCATGACAGCAGCCCATCATACACACACAATGTCATGGCACTTGTGTGACTGGCTGAGAAAACCAAGGTTTGGCCAACACACGCTGAAGAGCAGAGCATGGGTCATGGCTGCCCTCTGCTCTCCCATGCTGCTCCTGATGGCTGGCCAGTCCCACAGGCAGTGACTCCAAGCAGTGTCCTGTCAGCTGCAAAAAGTGAGAGCAGGGAGGAGTGCCTGGGAGGAGGCTGATGGATGATTCACGTGGCCTGCATCCAGGCATTACAACCAGCGGGGACCACGGGCATGTCTCGCCTGCCCTCACAGCACGCAGGCTGCAGGGCTTCTCAGCCATCCTCTTCATGGCACATTCCTCTCAGAAGAGCTAGCAGGTTGCACTTACTGCTCCTCTCTGAGGAGAGGCTTGGCACTACTTGGCACTATAGCACACACTGATTTAGGTCTCGTATCCCCATTGCTGTGAAGGAAGCACAGGAATTTCCTCACCTTGATGCATCACCTCACGCTGACTTGACAAGATGGTGCCTGGTGGGCTTGTGCATGGACCTGGCCCCAGCTCTCCACAGCACCCAGAGGCAAAGTGGAGGCCTGCACAGGCCTGCAGCCCTGGAAGGCTGTGGTGGAGAGAGGTGGCTATCCAGCAGGGATATATCCTTCTCCTTCGGACAGGTAATCCATGTGCATGAAGGGTGAGTGCAGGGATTTGCTCACCTGCATGCATCACCTCAGGCTGACAAGATGGTGTCCACCACTCCTCACCCCCAAGAAGGAAGGACAGCAGGGCAGAGCTACAGCACAGGCCTGCTGTAGCAGTGGGAAGCTGTGGTGGGGAGAGGCGGCTGTCCAGCAGGGAAATATCCCTGTCCTTCAGAAAGGCAATCCATATGGATGCAGAGTGAGCTCAGGGATTTGCTCACCTCCCTGCATCACCTCAGGCTGACAAGATGGTGCCCGCTGATCCTCAGTCCCCAGAGGGAAGGACAGCATGGTGCAGACTACAGCACAGGCCTGCAGCCCTGGAAAACTCTCCTGGGGAAAGGTAGCTATCCAGCAGGGAAATATCCCTCTCCTTCAGAAAGGCAATCCATATGGACAAGTGGGGAGCACAGGGATTTGCTCACCTCCCTGTGTTACCTCAGGCTGACTGACAAGATGGCACCCAGCTCTCCTCAGCCCCCAGAGGCAAGGACAGCCAGGCAGAGCTACAGCACAGGCCTGTAGCAGTGGGAAGCTGTGGTGGGGAGATGTCCTGGTTTCAGCAGGGTTTTCCAATGGCTGCCCAGCTGGAAAACAGCCCTTTCCTTCACAGGGGCAGACCATGAGGAGCAGACAGGTCACAGAAAACATGGGGAGGTGAGTGCCACATTAATAACTGCAGGATTCTCTGGGATTCACAGCCTAGAGCAGCTTCCCCATGTCCCATCCCAGGACCAGGTGCCTAATATCTAAAGAAGCATCGCTAACAACCCATGGCAGCATCTTGCTGACATAGCCAGGCACATGCTATCTGTCCAGCCAAGCTGTGGAGAGCACAGAGTCTAAGAGAGGAGCAGCAGTGGTGTGATCCTGGGTACAGTCTGTTTGACCAATCCACAGGTTGGAACAACATCCCAATGGCACAACAGTGCTGGTGGGACTGAGGAAATGGAGTGCTATTACCAGCACTAATCCAGTATAAGCTAGGAGCAACACAGTGAGGCCTGTACAGTACCAGCACAATGTGTTGAAATCTCTCAGCAGCAACTGGCCAGCAGTTGTTTGCTTGGCAGGGCCTAGAATGGCACATGAATATGATGTGGGCAGAGACAGACTTGTGGTAGATGCCACAAGAATGAACACAATATCAGGACCCATCTCAGAACTTGCCAGGCCAGTGTGAAGAGCAGAGCCCGAGGCCTGTCCTTGGCTTGCTTCCCCCATCTACCCACACTTCAATGCTTTGGCTGGGATCTCAGCAGAGGGGCTCCGAGTAGGGGACATGCAGTAAGTGTGGGTTCAGATTGTATTTTGATTACAGAGGCTGTGAGCAATGTTCATTCCTAGTGGGTGTATCATGGCTATGGCTTCCGGAGAAAGCAGCCAGTAGAACAGCAACAGATCCCTGACAGGGAGGGCCGTATCCGCTGGAGCCTGTACACTCAAGAGGATGCAGCTGTATCCTCCCCACCAGACTTGCACTTGTATTTTCCTTCTTCAGAACTCAAGCAAACCCCAACAATAACCAGCCTTCTAAATGTGTTTGACCTGCACAAAGTGCTTGGCTGGTGCGTGAAAGGGAACTGAACATGTTCTCCCTCACATAGCCACTGTATCTGACAAAAGAGGAGGCAGCTGGTTGAGGAATTACTATTATCTGCCCTCTGTAACCAGAGTACACCCTCAGAGTCTTTCCACAGTAAGGACTTAGCCTTAAGGGCACTGATGTCAAGAAGACCTGATGGACACTGTATGCGTCACTGGGACAAGTGAGAGGAAAAAGTTATCTCAGGGAGGGAGAGCAGAAAGAAAACAAGGACCCCAAGGATCACACGCTCAGAGGATGAGAGGGGAAAGAGGTCAGTTCCTGACAATCAACTCAAAACAAACCCATTGTTCTGTGTGAGACTATATCAGCCCTCTTTCACCAGGTGTTACCTGGAAAATCCATCTGCCCATTCCCTCTCCCTTCACAATTCCTCTGCTTTGGCTGCTAGCAAACTGGGAAATTCAGGAGAACTGTAATGGCACCAGCTTCCTGGCTGCTCTCACCTCACCTTCCTAGAGGAGAATCAGCAGATCTGTCCTGGTGCCTGGAGTAGAAAGCATTCCCTGGACTGATCTGAAGAACTCTGTGGAAGCACCAGGCAGCCCTGCGGCAGGCTCTCTTTTGGGCAGAAGTGCCACAGCCCATGGTAGGACACCTATATTTCATTATTTATGTGTTTTTTCTTGATCTATATAGATTTGCTCTGTGTATTCACCAGCCAGACACTGCCCTGTAGTAATACATACCATGTTTAGAAACCATACCAGAGCATAGAAATGCTCCTGTCTTTCTTACCTGACTATCTACTGTCACCTTCTGGAAAGGCTAAAAGGGACAGTTTAATAAAAGAAAGAAGCACCAAGGCCTTCTAGGCCTTTGTATGTTGGAAAAGAAGTCCAAATACCTCCCCTGCCCCAACTCCAGTGAAAAAAGTCCCTTCTGGATCATCTCACATCCATTCCACAGCTTATCCATAAGACATTTTTTGTTCAGAACAAAGCTCTAGTCCTAGATTTTACATCCTAAAAATTACCATAGCCTAGGAAACTGATGCTAAAACACAGTTCTCTGTCATGTTCATCACTGTACTTGCATCACAGCACCACTTTCCTGAGTGATACCAGGGCAGGCTCCACAGGTACACATGGAGTACATAAGCCTTTTGCATAGAATGGTTAAAACCTCCTTGAAATCATAGTGCCAAAGAAAGGGCCCTGCAGAGGCCAGTGGTATGTTTAAAATGAAAACATTATGCTCCCCAAAATGCTGTTGTGGGGAAGCAGGACAGAGAAGGGAACTTCTTGTCATGGTTGATTTATGGTTCCTTTGGCTCATGGCCAGCTTGGAATACCCAAGCCCTTGGAGAACCTATGGAAATAAAATGCTGAGGAAGTTGCACATCCTCTCAGAGAGTCAGCTAAAAACAAAAGGCAGGTTTTATAAACATGGTGGGTGGACACTGTTAGAAGATGCTCTTTCTGCTGGGTTTTGGCATTGTGTCTTGTACTGCTGGCCAGAAAGGCTGCTTGGGAGCAGGAATTCGAGGATTTCTTACAAATGGCAGTATTGGGAAAGTGTTGAAATGTTGAAATTTCCCACAAAATGAGAGTTCTGAATTTAGTTTTGGTCAGGAACCATCAAACTGTATCCTTCTGCTTCTTTTGAAGTAATATCCATGTTCAATACAAGTGTATGAGTCTGATTCTTTCAGTATTTAAAAGGCAACATGGAAACTGAAAACTTTCTTTGTTCTGTACATAACTGCCTCTTTATGTGTCAAGAGAACAGCACGGGTAGTTTTTTTAAGCTTTTTAAGCTTTGTGATTGTCTTTCTGCAATAAGCTCCCTTCAGGGAGAACTAATGGTAACTGGTGGTAACAGTAAAGTTAACTCAAGTGTTCTTTACAGAGGTCACCTAGTGAGTGTTTAAATTAGAGCAGGTGCTAAAACCCCAGCTTGGCATGTTCCTGAGCTGAGGCCAAAGGCAGGCAAACGCTGAGATCACTGAACCAAGCTTTGCCACTGACATCAATAGGATTTAACATAAGCTCATTCCTAATTACAATTGTCATTCAAATGGTAAGGCAAGTCCTTGTTTTTCTGATACCTAGGCACTGTTGTATGCCCTTCATCCCTTGGTGATGTGAATGGGCTGGCCTTTAAGTGTTGCTCATCTGCTTTTTATCAAGTACAACTACTCTGTCAGATCGGAAGAGAATGTGTTCTATGCACAAGTATCTTGTCTGCTTCAGAGCACGGCAGTTTCCCCGCGGATGCCACTCTGGCTCCCGGCCCTGTCTTCCCAGAGGCAAGCAATAAATAAATTCCATTCCTTCTACACAGTTTAGCAAAGGCCATGTGAGTCATCACAGGGTGCAAGGACAATGATAAATGTTCCTTTAAAATGGTTTCAGCTTGACTATTCCTTCTTTAAGAGGCCTTTTGGGAAGATCTAATCAGGTCCCTGAAAGAAATGCTGCGTGGGGTTGTGGCAGGCTGGATAATGCTTTCTGCTGTGAAAAACTGGAAAACATTTTTCTCCAGGTAATGAAAGATATTGTCCTGCTCCCCAGGGACATTTGCAATTAGGCTGTTCATTTCCTAGCCTGGTTATGGCTTGGCTGTGATGGTAACTGCATGGATCCAGTTGGCTATGTGGCTGCTTCTGCCCTAGTCAGTAACATTTGCATGCAAACAGCAAGGTAATTCCCAGTGGATGTAGCCATTACTGTCTCAGAAAGGTTTGTTCTTTCAATTCATGCTAAAGCTTCTCATGAAACTTTTGGGTGGAAGGAGATGCTACTGATAAAGATTCTGAGGACCTAAATGAAGTGACTTAAACATTGCTTCTTACCCATAGCCCTATATGTATCTCCCCAACTTGAAATAAAGAATATAGATTGGCTCTGTTGCCAAACAGCTACAGAATAGAAATTTTTCATGTTGAACAGCTGAGAATAAACATGCACAAGTGTTTGTAAAAGGTATGTCACATATATACAGGTTTTCTTGCCAGGAATCTGAGTTTGCTATATGCAACTTAAAGGACTGCACCTTGAATTTCCCCTCATTAGGATAGTTTCTTTTTCCTTGTTCTTTTTAAGTACCATCATTCCTTAACATCAGCAGCACTTCAGTGTGAGCTCTTACTGTAGATGACTGGTCTGGGATATTTACATAGCATATTCTATAGACTTAGCTCTTGTCAGCTCTGCATCTTTGTTCCAGACAGCCCTTCTGTTGACTAATAGCACTAAACTCTCTCATTAGATGTCCTGAGAACATTTTGGGTTTTTCAGGAAGCTGGCAATGATCTGCTGCTAGCAGTGCAAGAGTCCTTGTACCAAAGCCCTGGCTGATCCCTCCAAGAGACACTTACCAAGGCACCTTAGCAGGCTAACAAAAGGTGGGACACATGGGGACAGATCCAAATGTTTGTGTTTTCCTAAACACAATTAAGAGAAAAGGCCACAAAATAAAACAGAATTTACTTCTGCAACAAGATAACACTATCAGGCAGCAGCAAGTGTGCAGTACAGGCCAAGAGACTATTCTGTGAGTACATCCCCATTCTTAAAGGCCTCTCCTTTCACTCCTCCTTTTCTTGCTTATGGATATTGACAATACAAACATAGGCCAGCCAGGAATATGCATATCCCCATCCACCTGTGACGGGCATGTCACAGATGCTTGTCACAGACGAATGCAGCAGTGCTGCAGGAGTAAGTGATCCATCTGTCCAGCCTGTGGTGCACGTTGACATGAGCTCCACCATTAGGAAAAGATCAGCACATGCTTCCTTAAATAGCGTCAGAAAAGGAAATGTAACAAGACAGCTCTTGATGTCAGAGAGGTCACCTCTGCACAGGGAGAACAGTCTGGGATCCTTTGATCCTACCCACCTCTCCATCACAGGTTCTGAAGTTTTACTCATTTAATTTGCTGTCTTCTACAGTTTTCCTGCTCTGTAAAAGGCAGATCATACTAACAGTAAGTAAGTAACTAGACAGTAAATCTGGAGAATAATTCTTTACTGACTGAGACACCAAGCATCTCCTGGCATGGCCCCAGCCAGCCCCATTCCCCTCCAAGAGATGGCAAAGGAAGTGGGAACAGTGCTCTGCCTCTCTTCACACAGCCAGCCTCTCCTGCCAGTCTCTTGTCTGTGAGCTGCCTTGACAAGAGAAGGAAGAAAAAATAAACCCCAACGCTCCAAGCCTATTTTTATTTATGCTCATGTCCATGGGGCCACTCTTTGTCTCAACAGCTGGTATAAGGATCTGAAACTGTGCTGGAATCTGAAATACCATTTATTTACAGCGGAAATAAAAGCCCTGGATTAAACAGTTCAGAAAAATAATCTGGGAGCTGAGACAGAGCCTGTGGAGACCAAAGGTAACAAGATCTAGAGAAGGCATCTTTGTGTGTCTTGGCTGTAGAGATGTTTCCTCAGCAAACAAAACATCTTGCCCCTCCCAGCCACCTCCCCAAATCAACTTGGCTTCAGAGGAGTATTTCATTTTGCTTCCTCTCCTCCCACCTTTGGTTGGTTGCTTTAAGCATATCCCCAAACACCCACTAAGAGAGAAGTTTCTAAACAAACAGGTCACCCAGTTGAGAAGTGGGACTGGAGAGGGGCAGCTCTGGCCCTTCCAAGAAAATCCTTGGAACTGGGAGCTGCTATGTTTTCATGCAGAGATTCTGCATGTCACAGATGCAGCAAAATGTCACATTGACACAGATATCTGTGTCAATGGTTTTACGTCTGCCAGCAGTAAAGAATAAGAGCAGGGAGGCAGATAGCAGGAGCCTGTGGTCTGCCCTTCTACTGCCAGGCAGCCATCAGTGCCTACTGCACTTGGCCTGACTCTGCTGCAGACCACCTGCTTGGCCTTCACACTGCACTCATTTTTCACTGCCAGTTGACAGGCTTTAGGAGGTTTCCAGACATGGAGCTAAGCAGGAAAAGAGCAAACCAAACTTCTGGGCTCCATCTGCTCTTTTCCCTTCAATGAGCACTGCATCAGCACCCAGGGCAGTGTATAAAAAGAGCTTGATGGAGCCACCCTATAATCTTACACAGCAGCTGCCAAACTTTAAAGACAAGCAAGATGAAGGTATGAGACCTTCCCCTTTTAGAAGGGGCCACCAGCTCCTTGGTGAAGCAGGGAGCTCATAATAAGTGAAGCATTAGACCTAATGCAAAATGGCTTGGTTTGTGAAGTGCTGCAGTGCTCAAACCACACAGGGGCAGTTCAGTCAGTAAGGCAGCAGCTGCAGGAGAACACAGCAATATCAAGCTGGCTATGGACTGTCTGCGCAGCATTGGCAGGGGCAAGAGTCAGGCTAAAGGTGATGGGCAGAAGTTCTCAGCAGTTAAAAAGCATTTTGACTCAGAGGTCTCCGAAGGGAGAAGCAACCCTTAGTTCTGTGAGCCTCAAGAGTGCTAAGCCCTTCTGTTTTACTTCACTAGTGTCTGATGTGTGGTTTTCTCATGTAATCATTCTGGCAGCTCCCAAACATGAATGCAGAGCATTTACTGAAACTGCCAATTAGAGTTGGTAGTCTCATTTTAATATATAATCCAAGAAAATCTGCCATTTTAATCCAATGCAGACAGAAAAGAGAGGGGAAAAAAAAGGTCAGTGCTGGATTAGGAACAGGGCTAAAGTCACAGCAAAAATACCATTCTATTCAAGTACTAGGTTCTTGAAAAGTCAGCCTTTCCAGCTATACGGAACATCCAGGATGCATGATGGTAGTGTACCTACAGCATGTGCTTAATTTCCAGCTGTGATAATAGACTTCATACACAGCCTTGTGCAAATCACCTCTGCTACCTGCCTTCTAAAATTCAGCTATTAAACATGTCAGCTATGTAACCATCCTTCTGTCTACTTTGGAGATGGATAGTGTTGTTTTGGACAGATAGTCCAAAGAACAAGTAGGATGAAAGACTTTGTCTACTACAAACTAAAGATGGGCCCCCTTTCTTCTTACCTGCTCTCTGCAACATTTAAAGCATCCACCACATTACTGAGAGGGTCATTTTCTGTGGAGGATAGTTGAGTTCTGGCTACTGCTGTAAGACTCAAGTTACTGGACAACAATCCTCACCCAAGGTGGTCAAACCTGTTATAGTATGGAGACACTGCTGATGAGATCAGAGCCTGAAAAGACAAATTCCAGAGAAAAGGATGTTTCTTTTTCCTCTGGACAAAACACAACTTTTCTGGCAGGCACACGCAGGACAGTCTGTCCACTTTGGCAATACCCTGCATGCCTGGACTTACACAAGTGTGTTTTTACATGCAACCCAGTTTGATTACACAACCTCCCTCTAAGAGAATCTGGCAAGAAAGATATCAGAGACTTTAGAAACTGAGGCTGCAGCATGCTGCTTCTCTCACTGTTCCTAGCATCATGATCAGCATGTCAAAAGCTTTCCCTGATCAACGATCTTTTTGTACCTTGGCTTCTTCTGAAGTTGGATCTGCTCTTTTGGTGTTCATCCCTTCCTGAAAACCCCATTTAACACCCATCTGGGGAGGTGATAATTAATGCTGGTGCTCGATTCTCCTTTACTCCAAATGAAACTTCCTGGGAAATGCATCATAGCTGTCTTGGGATGCTCATGCTTATTTAGGTTGTAGATATCTTACAGATATGACCATAATATTATTTTATTTGCATTTGTTGTTTGTAGAGAAACATACATGCCTTGTACCTACTGAAATATTCCCAAGCTTAGTGCCAGGCAACCTTAAAGAAGAAAACAAGTTTATTGTAGCAAAGGTCTCTGTTACTCTTGGTTATTCAGTTCAGAACAGCTGGCAAATGCCAATACAAGAAAATGCAGACCTAAAGCACGTGGAGTGCAAGTCTCTTGCTCTAAATGTTAGGCATCCTCCAAGGCACCACTTGCCTGAGGATCTGCAAACCCACCTCAAGAGTGCCTGAGCTCCAGGACACAGCTTCTCAGAGAGGTTTCCTGTCCAGAAACGTGTCACCCTTTTGAACTCCAGGTTTATTTGCATTTTTTTCTGACTGTTTTTTAAATGCAAATCAAAATGTCAGATTGCATATGAAGAATCACCTTCTCTCCCTTCTAAGGAGGATCTTATTGCACAGCACTTACTTTGGAATAGATAGCTGGCATCTGTCAGGACATGAATCGAAAATGCGTGGATTTATCCAAGTAAGATGCATCATAAGGACTTGTTCCTCTAGGTTTTCCTTTACAAAATCCACTGAAAACTTCATTTCTAACATGCTGTAAATCTTATTTTCATTGCTGTATTTCCTATCATGCAGCACAGTTTGACAGGTTTCATTTAACAGTATTTTACAGAGGCTCTAGATGATACATCAACACAGCTGGTTTAAGGATTTACTGTGCCAGTGTTGTTATCAAACCCCACAGCCAATAACTCCTGAAACCCTGAAGTTTGTGCACTGTCTGTACCAGGTCAGAATTAAAAATGTCAAAATGTCAGCCTTAGTGATCAGATTTCCCCACTTGTCTGCTTGATTCACTGCCTTCCCCTGGGTTTCCATATAGCCCATTAAACAAAACAAACCCAAACTAGGCCTTTAGAGAAAGGAGTTTGACATGATTAAGTAGCTTTGCTGGTAATGTGTGTGCAACCCACCCAGGTGTCTAGACGCTCTGAAAAACACAGATCATATTCAGGAAGAACAGCTGGTATTCCTCAAGTCTGTCTCTGTTGGACCTCAAATTAAGTAGGAAAAGATCTTATCAATGAGGTGATCCTCTTCCAAAGGAAACATCCATGGTGTTGCAGGAAATGAAGTTATTGATTCAGTAGGTGGCACTTCACCATTCAGATCAACACCACTTGTGTAACCCAAGAGGAAGTTCTGCACTCCCAAAGGTCCCTCTTTTTGAACACTGGAGAACAAAGAGTTCAGACTCTCAGAGGTTAAACCTTCACTATTCTTTATGATAAAAGAAAAAAGATCACTATCTGTGTCCCAACCAGACGCCAACTTAGGCCAATGTTTATTGCCAATGTACCCTTTATAATAAGTTGGAGAGCATGTTTGCTTATGTAGTTTTTAGCCAGTAAAATTGTGTTAGGCCCTCCTAGGTAATAGTTAAAAGCTTAGCAAGATGCTCTGAGAGGGAACAATGACAGACTCTGGTAGGAATAGGCATCTGTGGAACTCCTCAGGACAAACAAGGTGCTATCTAGAAGATTATGCAGAGGTAGCATCTATTTCTTGGCCTGTTTTCCACACAATATCTTTACACAGCACAGCTTCCCTGGGCCATAAGCTCTTGCCTGCAGAACAGTCACAGATGACATTAAGAGGAAAATGCAGAGTAGTGTGGACCCAAGCCCTCAAATTATTTAAAGGTTTAAGGCTGAGCAAAGTGAAAAAATTGCAGGCTAAACACATTTAACAAGGACTCACAAGATGCTGTACTTGTACAGATGTGGGTGTGTAGGAGCTCAAGTGGTGCAGCAGTACAAGAAAGCCAAGGATGGGTGCTTGTAAACCTGGAGGCTGCCCCCAGCTGAGGAGGAGCTTGACACAGAGAATGTAACTGGTTGCCAGAGCCAGGCAAACACTGAGGGAATCTTGAGGTATCCTTGTTGGCATGTCTTTCAATTGCATCAAATGTGTCACAGTCCTGCAAAACACAAAAGGTCTTTGCCCCATTTAATTGTATTTGAGAAAGTATTGCCAATGTTACTCCTAGGGGTAAAGGAAGATTTATAACTCAGCTAAATTACAGCCAAAGAGGCTGCCCAAGGCATAAACTGTGGGTGTTCAATGTAAGGGTGTTTAGCAAGGCCTAAATTCAGGCTTTAAGTGCTTTTATAAGACTGTAAATCACCTTAACTTTTATACACCGTGGCAACATGGGAGCAGAGGAGTGTGGCTGGTCTGTGCTAGTCCCAGGAAAGGTCCTAGATGAGGTCAGCAGGTTGAGCAGCAGACGTGTGATGCTGAGCCTTGGAGTAAAATGCTCACACTTGTATCTCCCCTGTGCTATGTACATATGCGACTAGGGCCAAGAGACAGGAAACAAGCACAGAGGTGTCACAGGACCAGAATGCACAAGGACAGCTTGAACACACCATGGGAAGAGCACTACAAAGCAGTAAGCAAACTAAAACACAAGTCAGACAAAACATCTGGCAGCTGCTTCAAATAGTTTTCTGTCTGAAGGGCAGACAAGCCTGCAATAGTTTCAAATCAAAACATGTGCAAGAACAGGATTAGTGCTCCAATGTGTTTTGTGCAAGCACTGAATGAGTTTTGTTCCCTTCAGCACTGTTTTGTATGCCAAGAAAGGTTTTGCTTTGGGTTAGATTTTTACTTTTAATAAACTTGACTAAATAAATCCCCATGTATTTCCCTCTCCAGTCAAATGCAAGTTAGTCTCTGGCGTAAGATCAAGAGCATTAGGTCTAGCATGGGAAGCACATGGGAGAGGAGAGGGGGAGCATGCTAGGAAATGTTCTTCATAATTATCTTACCTTGTGCAGGGGAGAAGGCGTAACTGCCAAAGTGAGTTCTTACAAGTATGATGCACGTCCTTTTAAGTTTGCACATCTCAGGCGCAGGGAAAGGGAAAATTGCCTTGTGCTGTAACTGGCAAAGGATTTGACAGGCACAGATTGACACACAGAGTCCAACAGGAAAGTTGTTCCAGCTTAGAAGTAAATTCTTAGTTCAGCACATGGAGAGAATTGGCAACTATCCCATCTCCCCAAAGTCCTTCTGTCTTGACAATGTCATAGCTTCAACCAAGACGCACAGTAGGTATGTCTGCTGGCACAGATATGCTCCACAGGAATGTAACCTGTACCCGAGAGAGGCTTTCCTTTAGAAAGGACTTAGGACAAGACTAAAGTAATGACATGCAAGTAATATGACAGCTACTGAACTCCCCACTGAACACTCTCCCCCTTGCATGCATTTCTAGACTTGAATTAGTTTTGCCAAAGCTCAACTTCCAGGAGTACACAAAAGTGACTCCACTGCTTGTCTGGAGCATCAGAATACAAAAATTCCCTGCAGAATTGCCACAGCACTTCTGCATCACCAGCAAGGCAACAGCAGGCAAACTGTCAAGGCCAGAAGCCTCCTATAAAATGTAGGAACAGTTCCATGTGCATAACCATGATTAGTCAGCAGCAGCAGGCAGATGAGATACTGGCCAGCAGTAAAAAAGATGGCTTTCAAGGAGACCCTGATACGAGTAGGACTAGCAATTTTTAATGCTGCTCAAAAAGGAGCGTATCTGCCTGCTGCATGCCAGTGCTTCAACACAGGCACTAGGAGGGAAAGCAGGGAACCACTGATTCATTAGGACTTGCTGATCTGTGATATCATTTGTTGATGCCAGCAGGTCCAATCCCCATCTCATGACTTCCTACCCTGTTACCATGGCACTGTACATAAACACCACAGGCTCCCAGCCCTGAGCAGGTCATTTGTTTCAAATATTCCATGCAGCTGGAACACAAGCCTGTTTGGGTGTCTGGAGCTGAGCATGAACTAATTTCTCAGTCTTCTGCACCCGCCCCACCTTCTGCAGCCTCCAGAACCCATCCAGCCGCACTCCCAGCAAAGCAGAGGCAGCCTTCCCCTCAAAAGAAAGGGGAAGCTGGCCTCGTTCATACAGAGCCAGAAAAGTAAGTGCTCCACTCAAGTCCTCCACTACATGGAGCAAAATAAAAACGATTATTCAATGTTGTATGTTTAGGCTTTGGATTTACAAACACTGTCTTCTACATGTGGGAAAAAACAAGTTTAAGCCATCCAACATTCACAAAATGCTTGCCCTGACTGGAGACAAAGGCAAGAAACCACTTGCTTTTTTTATTAAGCTCTCCTCTCCCAGTACCCTTATAAGGCAGTTTGTAAGTACAGCTCTGAGCTTGAGATGAGCCTCACATGTTACAGTGTTTGCGTGAACTGATTAAGGCATTTGGTTTCCACAAGTTGGTAGCTGCAGGGAAGACAAAAAAGCACGTGGACAGGAGAGGGAATGAAAGCCATTGTCATAATTGACAGAAGAACCAAGTCATCTCGCTTCCAGTCTGGGTAGGCTTAACCTCATCACTGATAGGATTTGAGAGCATCTCTGTACTGCACAGGTTGGAGGTGGAGGAGACTGAAGGCACAACCTACAAGTGAACACTTTGTATTCCACAGTGCAATCTCCACCTCTTCACAGCCCAGGAATGAAGTCTCTTGTGCAAACAGATCTTAAAATATATGAAAACACCGCAATTTATGACAGTGGATAGGGAGTGAGTGAAAACTAGTATCAAGTGACTTGAGCTAAATCAAGTTTACGACCTAAATAAGTTACCCAGAACACACTGAAGTCAACCTGCCCCTTTTCAAGCACACATCATACAAGAATGACTCTCCCAACACTCAGCTTAACTTGCCACAGCACCTTCTGTAATTCACTCTGCTGTTCTATGGGCTAGGGATGGCTTTAGCCCTCACCATTTTATTTTGCTTTCTTCTATCCCTCTCCATCCCTCACAAAAAGGAGTCTCGGTGCTGGAGATCTCGGCAAGGGAAGACGCAAATGACCAATATGATCAATATGCAGACTTCGATTTATTGGCTTATTTTTATACCTTATTCTTACATTACCATTACATCACCATAACTACTTGGCTTAATACAATTGGTCAGTTGCTTTGCTATGCCTCATATCATTAGTTAGCACTACCATACTCACACTTAACCCTTAACAATGCTAGGATTGGGTAACACCATCCTGGGAACTCGAGCCCCAGAACTTCTCAGGTCCCCCTCTCCTCCGCCTGCCTCTGAGTTCTTACAGCTGGTGTTTCTTTTACTCCCTAATCCATGGCCTTCAGTTTATCTTGACTCCGTTTCTGTTCTCAGGCAGGCTGCCTTACACCAAGGTCGCTGGACTGCTCACAAAATGATACCAAGATGTTGGAGAATGGACAACATAAATAGGTTAGTGATTTGTTTTCATAATGCTGCTTTTCCTGACAGAAAAAGAAAAGTTGTTTGTTGTAATCTAGGAATAAGATTTGTAAACCTGCATAATGCATGAAGACAAGCAGAGCTCTCTCTATGTAACCTACTTCTACTATGTGAAGAAAAAGGAGTAGGGCTTTAGTATGTCAGCTGTAAACCAAGTTCAGTTAGGAGACCAAGCCTGTATCTCATCACAGCCCTTATCCAACTCCATCAGGAGTAGCTATTACTCAGGGCTGTACAAAATCTGATGTTACCATCCCCTACCACTCTGCACCAGTAGCTGCATATTGACCTCCACCTTTTAGATGCCAGCTTTAAGTTGTTACTCTTCCAAGCAGAGATAAGGACACAACAGCCCCTGTTTTACCTGTTTGAGCTGCCTTCTTTGGAGTAAGCTCACCAATCATGTAGAAACTAGACAGAGAGCACTCCACTCAATTCATGCAAATGAAAACCAACATCAAGTAATATTTAATAAAGTTTATTAGGTTACTGAGTATTATCTACAGTCATAAAATAAAAAGTCAGGATTTAAAACTGTACAAAGCAATGTACTGGTGAGAAGAGATGGAAACAAGGGAGCACAAAGAGCATTAGAAGTAGGAAGAACACAGCTACTTCCCTGGAGTTCTGGAAGACACTGGTTCAAGTTGAAGGCAACCAAGCAGGGCTCCACACACTGAATAGTCTTGTGTCCCACCCTGTAACAGAAACTAGTACAAACCCCTACATTAAAAAAGAAATCATATAACATTAGATTAAAAAAGGGGCACATCACACCCCACCCAGTCTTGGCACCAAATCTGTGCTTTAAAAAATATACTATGCAAGTAGTTTATCTTAAAAAAGGTACCCTACAGCAGCTGTTTAAAACATGTTCTTATACATAACACCACAAATATATATATTAACATTTTCAACAACTAAACTCATTTGTACCTACACAGAACTGAAGGGATAACTCAAGAGAAAAAAAAAAAAAAAAAAAAAAAAAACCAAAAAAAAAAAAAAAAAAACAACCACAAAAACATTTTTCAAGAA